>CAWWDY010000271.1:0-60418 GCA_963942605.1 Poecilus cupreus
GTGTTTTGTATGCTTTTGCATGCTTAAAACAGCATTTTTATCTTGCTTTCACCAACATTAGCTATTATACACGACAGAAACATGAATATGACAGTTTAAATACTTGAAAACAGAATTTTGTATGTTTTTGCAAGCTGAAAACAGCTTTTTTATCTTGATTTTGCAAACATAAGCCATTACATACGACATATACATGAATATGATAGTTTAAAAACTTAAAAACGGTGTTTTGTATGCTTTTGCAAGCTTAAAACAGCAATTTTATCTTGATTTCACCAACATTAGCCATTACACACGACATATACATGAATATGACAATTTAAATACTTGAAAACAGCATTTTGTATGTTTTTGCAAGCTGAAAGCAGCTATTTTATCTTGATTTTGCAAACATAAACCATTACACACGACATATAAATGAATATGACAGTTTAAATACTTGAAAACGGTGTATTGTATGCTTTTTCATTCTTAAAACAGCATTTTTATCTTGCTTTGACCATAATTAGCTATTATACACGACAGAAACATGAATATGACAGTTTAAATACTTGAAAACAGAATTTTGTATGTTTTTGCAAGCTGAAAACAGCTTTTTTATCTTGATTTTGCAAACATAAGCCATTACATACGACATATACATGAATATGATAGTTTAAAAACTTAAAAACGGTGTTTTGTATGCTTTTGCAAGCTTAAAACAGCAATTTTATCTTGATTTCACCAACATTAGCCATTACACACGACATATACATGAATATGACAATTTAAATACTTGAAAACAGCATTTTGTATGTTTTTGCAAGCTGAAAACAGCTATTTTATCTTGATTTGCAAACATAAGCCATTACACACGACATATACATGAATATGACAGTTTAAATACTTGAAAACGGTGTTTTGTATGCTTTTGCATGCTTAAAACAGCATTTTATCTTGCTTTCACCAACATTAGCTATTATACACGACAGAAACATGAATGTGACAGTTTATATACTTGAAAACAGCATTTTGCAAGTTTTTGCAAGCTGAAAACAGCTATTTTATCTTGATTTTGCAAACATAAGCCATTACACACGACATAAACATGAATATGACAGTTTAAATACTTGAAAACGCTGTTTTGTATGCTTTTGCATGCTTAAAACAGCATTTTCATCTTGCTTTCACCAACATTAGTTATTATACACGACAGAAACATGAATGACAGTTCAAATACTTGAAAGCGGTGTTTTGTATGCTTTTGCATGCTTAAAACAGCATTTTATCTTGCTTTCACCAACATTAGCTATTATACACGACAGAAACATGAATATGACAGTTAAAATACTTGAAAACAGCATTTTGTATGTTTTTGCAAGCTGAAAACAGCTATTTTATCTTGATTTTGCAAACATAAGCCATTACGCACGACATATACATGAATATAACCGTTTCAATACTTGAAACGGTGTTTTGTATGCTTTTGCATGCTTAAAACAGCATTTTATCTTGCTTTCACCAACATTAGCTATTATACACGACAGAAACATGAATATGAGAGTTTAAATACTTGAAAACAGCATTTTGTATGTTTTATCAAGCTGAAAACAGCTATTTTATCTCGATTTTGCAAACATAAGCCATTACACACGACATATACATGAATAGGTCAGTTTAAATACTTGAAAACAGCATTTTGTATGTTTTTGCAAGCTGAAATTAGCTATTTTATCTTGATTTTGCAAACATAAGCCATTACACACGACATATACATGAATATGACAGTTTAAATACTTGAAAACGGTGTTTTGTATGCTTTTGCATGCTTAAAACAGCATTTTTATCTTGCTTTCACCAACATTAGCTATTGTACACGACAGAAACATGAATATGACAGTTTAAATACTTAAAAACAGCATTTTGTATGTTTTAGCAAGCTGAAAACAGCTATTTTATCTTGATTTTGCAAACATAAGCCATTACACACAACATATATATGAATATTACAGTTTCAATACTTGAAAACGGTGTTTTGTATGCTTTTGCATGCTTAAAACCGCATTTTTATCTTGCTTTCACCAACATTAGCTATTATACACGACAGAAACATGAATATGACAGTTTAAATACTTTAAAACAGCATTTTGTATGTTTCTGCAAGGTGAAAACAGCTTTTTTATCTTGATTTTGCAAACATAAGCCATTACACACGACATATACATGAATATGACAGTTTAAATACTTGAAAACAGCATTTTGTATGTTTTTGAAAGCTGAAAACAGCTATTTTATCTTGATTTTGCAAACATAAGCCATTACACACGACATATACATGAATAAGACAGTTTAAATACTTGAAAACGGTGTTTTGTATGCTTTTGCATGCTTAAAACAGCATTTTTATCTTGCTTTCACCAACATTAGCTATTATACACGACAGAAACATGAATATGACAGTTTAAATACTTAAAAACAGCATTTTGTATGTTTTTGCAAGCTGAAAGCAGCTATTTTATCTTGATTTTGCAAACATAAACCATTACACACGACATATAAATGAATATGACAGTTTAAATACTTGAAAACGGTGTATTGTATGCTTTTTCATTCTTAAAACAGCATTTTTATCTTGCTTTCACCATCATTAGCTATTATACACGGCAGAAACATGAATATGACAGTTTAAATACTTGAAAACAGAATTTTGTATGTTTTTGCAAGCTGAAAACAGCTTTTTTATCTTGATTTTGAAAACATAAGCCATTACATACGACATATACATGAATATGATAGTTTAAATACTTAAAAACGGTGTTTTGTATGCTTTTGCAAGCTTAAAACAGCAATTTTATCTTGATTTCACCAACATTAGCCATTACACACGACATATACATAAATATGACAATTTAAATACTTGAAAACAGCATTTTGTATGTTTTTGCAAGCTGAAAACAGCTATTTTATCTTGATTTTGCAAACATAAGCCATTACACACGACATATACATGAATATGACAGTTTAAATACTTGAAAACGGTGTTTTGTATGCTTTTGCATGCTTAAAACAGCATTTTTATCTTGCTTTCACCAACATTAGCTATTATAAACGACAGAAACATGAATGTGACAGTTTATATACTTGAAAACAGCATTTTGTAAGTTTTTGCAAGCTGAAAACAGCTATTTTATTTTGATTTTGCAAACATAAGCCATTACACACGATATAAACATGAATATGATAGTTTAAATACTTGAAAACGCTGTTTTGTATGCTTTTGCATGCTTAAAACAGCATTTTCATCTTGCTTTCACCAACATTAGCTATTATACACGACAGAAACATGAATATGACAGTTCGAATATTTGAAAGCGGTGTTTTGTATGCTTTTGCATGCTTAAAACAGCATTTTTATCTAGCTTTCACCAACTTTAGCTATTATACACGACAGAAACATAAATATGACAGTTAAAATACTTGAAAACAGCATTTTGTATGTTTTTGCAAGCTGAAAACAGCTATTTTATCTTGATTTTGCAAACATAAGCCATTACACACGACATATACATGAATATGACAGTTTAAATACTTGAAAACAGCATTTTGTATGTTTTTGAAAGCTGAAAACAGCTATTTTATCTTGATTTTGCAAACATAAGCCATTACACACGACATATACATGAATATGACAGTTTAAATACTTGAAAACGGTGTTTTGTATGCTTTTGCATGCTTAAAACAGCATTTTTATCTTGCTTTCACCAACATTAACTATTATACACGACAGAAACATGAATATGACAGTTTAAATACTTAAAAACAGCATTTTGTATGTTTTTGCAAGCTGAAAGCAGCTATTTTATCTTGATTTTGCAAACATAAACCATTACACACGACATATAAATGAATATGACAGTTTAAATACTTGAAAACGGTGTATTGTATGCTTTTTCATTCTTAAAACAGCATTTTTATCTTGCTTTCACCATCATTAGCTATTATACACGACAGAAACATGAATATGACAGTTTAAATACTTGAAAACAGAATTTTGTATGTTTTTGCAAGCTGAAAACAGCTTTTTTATCTTGATTTTGCAAACATAAGCCATTACATACGACATATACATGAATATGATAGTTTAAAAACTTAAAAACGGTGTTTTGTATGCTTTTGCAAGCTTAAAACAGCAATTTTATCTTGATTTCACCAACATTAGCCATTACACACGACATATACATGAATATGACAATTTAAATACTTGAAAACAGCATTTTGTATGTTTTTGCAAGCTGAAAACAGCTAATTTATCTTGATTTTGCAAACATAAGCCATTACACACGACATATACATGAATATGATAGTTTAAAAACTTAAAAACGGTGTTTTGTATGCTTTTGCAAGCTTAAAACAGCAATTTTATCTTGATTTCACCAACATTAGCCATTACACACGACATATACATGAATATGACAATTTAAATACTTGAAAACAGCATTTTGTATGTTTTTGCAAGCTGAAAACAGCTAATTTATCTTGATTTTGCAAACATAAGCCATTACACACGACATATACATGAATATGACAGTTTAAATACTAGAAAACGGTGTTTTGTATGCTTTTGCATGCTTAAAACAGCATTTTATCTTGCTTTCACCAACATTAGCTATTATACACGACAGAAACATGAATGTGATAGTTTATATACTTGAAAACAGCATTTTGCAAGTTTTTGCAAGCTGAAAACAGCTATTTTATCTTGATTTTGCAAACATAAGCCATTACACACGACATATATATGAATATTACAGTTTCAATACTTGAAAACGGTGTTTTGTATGCTTTTGCATGCTTAAAACAGCATTTTCATCTTGCTTTCACCAACATTAGCTATTATACACGACAGAAACATGAATGACAGTTCAAATACTTGAAAGCGGTGTTTTGTATGCTTTTGCATGCTTAAAACAGCATTTTATCTTGCTTTCACCAACATTAGCTATTATACACGACAGAAACATGAATATGACAGTTTAAATACTTGAAAACAGCATTTTGTATGTTTTTGCAAGCTGAAAACAGCTATTTTATTTCGATTTTGCAAACATAAGCCATTACACACGACATATACATGAATATGACAGTTTAAATACTTGAAAACGGTGTATTGTATGCTTTTTCATGCTTAAAACAGCATTTTTATCTTGCTTTCACCATCATTAGCTATTATACACGACTGAAACATGAATATGACAATTTAAGAACTTGAAAACAGCATTTAGTATGTTTTAGCAAGCTGAAAACAGCTATTTTATCTTGATTTTGCAAACATAAGCCATTACACACGACATATATATGAATATTACAGTTTCAATACTTGAAAACGGTGTTTTGTATGCTTTTGCATGCTTAAAACAGCATTTTTATCTTGCTTTCACCAACATTAGCTATTATACACGACAGAAACATGAATATGACAGTTTAAATACTTGAAAACAGCATTTTGTATGTTTTTGCAAGCTGAAAACAGCTATTTTATCTTGATTTTGCAAACATAAGTCATTACACACGACATATACATGAATAATAATAATAATAATATAATAATAATAATAATAATAATGTTTATTCAACAATAAAGTGAATAGGTGGATTTCAGCACAGCTGTTTTTCGAATCCACCAGAGGTACATAAAGATACATAAAAAGTTACATTAAAAGTAGATAATCTAAAAATACAGAAATAAAATATTAAATATTTATACACTTTTATACAAATTAAAATAGAATTGTAGATCTTTCTGAACAATATGATTATTAAAATATTATACAGATAATACAAAAAACAATTATAAAAATAACAAGAATGGAGCATTTAGTTGTGATAGTTTTTTTAACGTATTGGCGCTAGTGACAGTTGATAGCTGCAAGGTCGTATAACGCGTCGACTTCACGATTATTTATGTTTTGACAAAACAGATAAATTAACAAGACAGGTTAAAGTTGCCTTTTGCACAGTCCTCAAAAAATTCATTTATGTTGTAGTATTCTTTATTTATTAAGATATTTTTTACCAAGCGTACAACAGAGGACTTAGATCCTAGTTTTATTGTGTCCGGAAGTGAGTTAAATATTTTAATGCCTACATATACGCTTGTTTTTTCAAATGCGTTTGTTCTATGCGATGGAATAAGGTAAGTGTTCGCTTGTCTGGTACAGTAAATAGAGTTTAAAGAGGTGAAACAACTTGGATTTTTTATGGTATATTTTAGGACTTCAAGGATGTAAACTGAGGGAATTGTTAATATACCAAGCTCTTTAAATTTACCTCTACATGACTGGCGTGGATTGAGGTGCATGATTATACGGAGAGCTCTTTTTTGAGCAATGAACACTTCATGCATTAGTGGTGACGAACCCCATATAATGATACCGTATGTCACGGTGGAATAAAAATATGCATAGTAGATCATTAGCATGACATCGATATCAAAATAGGAGGTTAGAACACGTAGGCAATAGCAGCACTTGTTTAATTTATTTAAAAGATACTTTATATGTGTAGACCATTTCGTATCGCTATCCAGATGTATGCCTAAACATTTAAGTGACTCAGTACGAGTGATGCCAATGTCAGTGTTCAACATAGTACGACTAGAAGCATTAAGGTAAAACTGAGTATAATTTGTTTTATCAATATTTAGATTTAAACTGTTTTTATCACACCATTGTAGGATATCGGTGACCACGTTTTTTAGTAAAGTTTCATCAAAGTCTAGTTTGTTGCAAGACGTCAAAAAGTAAGCGTCGTCCGCATACAGGACACAGTGAGAGTTCCGCACTGCACTTGCCAAGTCATTCACATATAAAACAAATAGTAGGGGGCCCAGGACAGACCCTTGAGGAATTCCACGCAAAACGGGGCCCCACTCGGAGTAAGTTGGAGTGATGTTGGTAGTACTTCCCATTAACTTAACTGATTGTGTCCTGTTTGTAAGGTACGAGTTGAACCACGAGAATGCTATACCACGTACCCCATACTGTTCAAGTTTTTGTAGTAGTACGGAGTGAGAAACACTATCAAAAGCCTTGGAGAAATCACTTGAAATGCAAAAAACACTTAAACCTTTGTCTAATTCACTGATTAGATGGTTAACAAGCTCAGACACTGCACTAGTTGTGGATTTGTTTTTAAGAAAGCCGTATTTATGCGAAGTTACGATATCGTGCTTGTTGAGAAAGTTTATAAGTCTGTTATAAACTAGACGTTCTAAAATTTTTGAAAAATTGCTGAGCAGTGATATGGGCCTGTAATTCTCTATTTTACAAAAATCACCTTTTTGTGTATGGGTGACACAATTGTTTGTTTAAATAAATCTGGAAATACGCCCGTAGATAGAGAAAGATTGAAAATATACGTTAGTGGCGTTGTGATCTGTTGCGCACAGGTTTTTATTACTGCACGCGGAATTTCATCTGCGCCACTAGAGTACGTATTTTTGAGGCTTATTATTGCAGATAACGTTTCATCCTCGGTGATTGGACTGAAAAATAATGAATGTGGTAGACACGAGCTCGGTGGAATGTAATCACAGGGTGGTACTTCATTTGAGGATAAAAAATGCTGATTGAAGTCATTGGCAGCTGTTACTGGGTCACCAGGAAACGGAGTATGAGCAATACTTTTCCCGGTTAGGCTCTTGACGATGCTCCAAGTAGATTTAGTCTTGTTATTTGACATCCTGATGGTATTAGACAGACTTTTCTTTTTAGCAAGTTTGATGACACTATTGAGGATGACACAATACTTTTTATAATATGACCGAAGATCAGGCGAGTCACCATGGCATAGTCTGCGACGGAGTTTTTGTTTCTTTCGACATGATATGCGGATGCCCTTGGTAATCCAAGTTGTGGAAATGACGTTTTTAACCTTTTTAAGTGGGTATGAAACTTCATAGGAGGACTTGAAATTATTGTAGAACAGCGCCAGACTGTTATTGACATCTGCCTCCTGAAGAACATTTTGCCAGGTATGTTGTTGAAGTGATACTGAGAAATTTGCATGATTTTTCGCTGAGAAGATTCTTTTAAGTGTGTATTTGTTTTTAGGTTCGTTAGATAGTGAAATCGCAGTCTCACAGATGAGGGATTCATGGTCCGATAGACCGCTGCTAAAAATTTTAAACGAAGCCTGGATGTCCATAGATGTTATGAAGTTATCAATGCATGATGACGATATGGATGTGATGCGAGTTGGTTCATTGATGTTAACTTTTAGATCGAAAGAGTTAAAAATGGAGTTCAGCCTCATTTTGTCTGTAGAGTCGCTAAGAAAATTTACGTTAAAATCACCACAAATGAAAACCAATGAATTTCTTGTACATAAGCTAGTTAACAGCAGTTCGAGATTTTGGAGAAAGATATTTATGTCACCACTTGGTGACCGGTACAGAACCAAAAAAGTAGCGGTTTTTTAAATAATAATTACTTTAGCTAGGGAGAATTCAAAGTGTTTCTCTACAAGTAAATTATTATGGTCGGCAATATTCACAAATTGCAAATTGTTCTTGGTTAGTATACATGTGCCACCACGTTCAAAATTACTTCTACAAAAAGCAGATGCAATTCGATAGTGTTGGATGTTTAGGGTGTCTAATTCTTCTGCTTTTAGCCAATGTTCATTCATAAGAATAACTTCAGGAAAAATTCCATTGGAGATAAGAGTTGATTCTAGTAAGAGTTGTTTGTTTCGGATTCCTTGAACATTTGTATAGAAAATTTGAATAGTGTCAGATGTCTGTTGCTCCTCAACAATTGCTGTTTTTACGAAAGTTATACTTGTTTCTATTAGTGTTTATTAGAGCAGGTTGTTCCTTGGCAGTTGATGAAGATGAGTGAGTAGCATTATTGAATTTTCGTGAAGGAGTTGTTTTTTTTAAATCGGAACGCGCTTCCACAGTAGTTTTACTCACTGTACTAGGTGGGTTATTCAGCTCTGTGACAACTTCTTCAATAGGGATGATAAGAGGAATATCGTCGCCAGATTCTTCAACATTCGACTGATTGGTAAATGAAAGATGTTGATAAAGGCGTAGATCTTCGTATGTATAATGTTTGTTATTAATTTTAAGGCCACCTTTATGAAAAGTTACTGTGTTTCCTTTAGCTATTTCTTGTTTCCTAATATTAGATATGGCTTTACTTCGTTCTCTTTCTTCAATTGTTAGATCATCAGAAATAGCTATTGGCGAATTTTTTAGTTTGTATGCATTTTTCTTAATTAATTTTTTTGTAGCATTGTTAATAAAACGTATTAAGATAGGACGTATTTTGTTATGCGTGAATTTTCCCAGTCGTTTACAGGTATCTATGTGTTGTTCTGAGATATTAATTGATAATTTATTTTCTAATATGTTTTGTAGTTTTGACTGAAGATTTTCGCTGTGATCTTCCTCGACCCCGTAAATTATCAAGTTGTTACGTTTTAGCTCTTTTTGTAGTGATTGAAAATTGCTTTGAAGTGAAGCATATTTAAGTTTAAGATCTTCCACTTCTTTGGTTTGGTCTTGTACGATTGTTGATAAGCTGTCGAATTTACAATTAAAGTCCTTCTTTATGGCATCAACCACGAAATTTAGTTTTTCATCAAGTTTATCGTTGAAAAGATTGAGAAGTTGAGTATTGGAAATATCAGATTCTGCCATACTAAAATACGCCTCTAGGTTTGTGACCAGAATTACCTGCACGTAAAGTAGATGTTTGAAAAAAAAATGTCAATAGTTTGATTTTGATGTTCAAGTAATTTTGGTAAGTTCAAGAAACACGCTTCAACACGATAGAATACAGAGAAAATCACTGAGGTCGACTTCTGTCACATTTGATTGAAAACTGATCTAAAACCGTCTAAAAACAACACTGTTGTGAAAAAAAACTACACAATAATATAGCTACGGCTGTACGAAAAAGATATGTCACTTTGGACAATATTTGGCTCACTTAAACCCTTGAATTTAACTAAAAATATGCAGAACGTCACAGTACGTCACAACCCAACTACAATTCACTTTATTTTTGACAGTTTAAATACTTGAAAACGGTGTTTTGTATGCTTTTGCATGCTTAAAACAGCATTTTTATCTTGCTTTCACCAACATTAGCTATTATACACGACAGAAACATGAATGTGACAGTTTATATACTTGAAAACAGCATTTTGTAAGTTTTTGCAAGCTGAAAACAGCTATTTTATCTTGATTTTGCAAACATAAGCCATTAAACACGACATAAACATGAATATGACAGTTTAAATACTTGAAAACGCTGTTTTGTATGCTTTTGCATGCTCAAAATAGCATTTTCATCTTGCTTTCACCAACATTAGCTATTATACACGACAGAAACATGAATATGACAGTTCAAATACTTGAAAGCGGTGTTTTGTATGCTTTTGCATGCCCAAAACAGCATTTTTATCTAGCTTTCACCAACTTTAGCTATTATACACGACAGAAACATGAATATGACAGTCAAAATACTTGAAAACAGCATTTTGTATGTTTTTGCAAGCTGAAAGCAGCTATTTTATCTTGATTTTGCAAACATAAACCATTACACACGACATATACATGAATATGACAGTTTCAATACTTGAAAACGGTGTTTTGTATGCTTTTGCATACTTAAAACAGCATTTTTATCTTGCTTTCACCAACATTATCTATTATACACGACAGAAATATAAATATGACAGTTTAAATACTTGAAAACAGCATTTTGTATGTTTTTGCAAGCTGAAAGCAGCTATTTTATCTTGATTTTGCAAACATAAACCATTACACACGACATATACATGAATATGACAGTTTAGATACTTGAAAACGGTGTATTGTATGCTTTTTCATGCTTAAAACAGCATTTTTATGTTGCTTTCACCATCATTAGCTATTATACACGACAGAAACATGAATATGACAATTTAAATACTTGAAAACAGCATTTAGTATGTTTTTGCAAGCTGAAAACAGCTATTTTATCTTGATTTTGCAAACATAAGCCATTACACACGACACATACATGAATATGACAGTTAAAATACTTGAAAACGGTGTTTTGTATGCTTTTGCATGCTTAAAACAGCATTTTTATCTTGCTTACCCCAACATTGGCTATTATACACGACAGAAACATGAATATGACAGTTTAAATACTTGAAAACAGCATTTTGTATGTTTTTGCAAGCTGAAAACAGCTATTTTATCTTGATTTTGCAAACATAAGCCATTACACACGACATATACATGAATATGACAGTTTCAATACTTGAAAACGGTGTTTTGTATGCTTTTGCATGCTTAAAACAGCATTTTATCTTGCTTTCACCAACATTAGCTATTATACACGACAGAAACATGAATATGACAGTTTAAATACTTAAAAACAGCATTTTGTATGTTTTTGCAAGCTGAAAACAGCTATTTGATCTCGATTTTGCAAACATAAGCCATTACACACGACATATACATGAATAGGTCAGTTTAAATACTTGAAAACAGCATTTTGTATGTTTTTGCAAGCTGAAATTAGCTATTTTATCTTGATTTTCAAACATAAGCCATTACACACGACATATACATGAATATGACAGTTTAAATACTTGAAAACGCTGTTTTGTATGCTGTTGCATGCTTAAAATAGCATTTTCATCTTGCTTTCACCAACATTAGCTATTATACACGACAGAAACATGAATATGACAGTTCAAATACTTGAAAGCGGTGTTTTGTATACTTTTGCATGCTTAAAACAGCATTTTTATCTAGCTTTCACCAACTTTAGCTATTATACACGACAGAAACATGAATATGACAGTCAAAACACTTGAAAACAGCATTTTGTATGTTTTTGCAAGCTGAAAACAGCTATTTTATCTTGATTTTGCAAACATAAGCCATTACGCACGACATATACATGAATATGACAGTTTCAATACTTGAAAACGGTGTTTTGTATGCTTTTGCATGCTCAAAACAGCATTTTATCTTGCTTTCATCAACATTAGCTATTATACACGACAGAAACATGAATATGACAGTTTAAATACTTGAAAACAGCATTTTTTATGTTTTTGCAAGCTGAAAACAGCTATTTTATCTTGATTTTGCAAACATAAGCCATTGCACACGACATATACATGAATATAACAGTTTAAGTACTTGAAAACGGTGTTTTGTATAATTTTACATGCTTAAAACAGCATTTTTATCTTGCTTTCACCAACATTATCTATTATACACGACAGAAATATGAATATGACAGTTTAAATACTTGAAAACAGCATTTTGTATGTTTTTGCAAGCTGAAAGCAGCTATTTTATCTTGATTTTGCAAACATAAACCATTACACACGACATATACATGAATATGACAGTTTAAATACTTGAAAACGGTGTATTGTATGCTTTTTCATGCTTAAAACAGCATTTTTATCTTGCTTTCACCATCATTAGCTATTATACACGACAGAAACATTAATATGACAATTTAAATACTTGAAAACAGCATTCAGTATGTTTTTGCAAGCTGAAAACAGCTATTTTATCTTGATTTTGCAAACATAAGCCATTACACACGACACATACATGAATATGACAGTTAAAATACTTGAAAACGGTGTTTTGTATGCTTTTGCATGCTTAAAACAGCATTTTTATCTTGCTTTCACCAACATTGGCTATTATACACGACAGAAACATGAATATGACAGTTTAAATACTTAAAAACAGCATTTTGTATGTTTTTGCTAGCTGAAAACAGCTATTTTATCTTGATTTTGCAAACATAAGCCATTACACACGACATATACATGAATATGACAGTTTCAATACTTGAAAACGGTGTTTTGTATGCTTTTGCATGCTTAAAACAGCATTTTATCTTGCTTTCACCAACATTAGCTATTATACACGACAGAAACATGAATATGACAGTTTAAATACTTAAAAAAAGCATTTTGTATGTTTTTGCAAGCTGAAAACAGCTATTTTATCTCGATTTTGCAAACATAAGCCATTACACACGACATATACATGAATAGGACAGTTTAAATACTTGAAAACAGCATTTTGTATGTTTTTGCAAGCTGAAATTAGCTATTTTATCTTGATTTTCAAACATAAGCCATTACACACGACATATACATGAATATGACAGTTTAAGTACTTGAAAACGGTGTTTTGTATGCTTTTGCATGCTTAAAACCGCATTTTTATCTTGCTTTCACCAACATTAGCTATTATACACGACAGAAACATGAATATGACAGTTTAAATACTTGAAAACAGCATTTTGTATGTTTTTGCAAGCTGAAAACAGCTTTTTTATCTTGATTTTGCAAACATAAGCCATTACACACGACATATACATGAATATGACAGTTTAAATACTTGAAAACAGCATTTTGTATGTTTTTGCATGCTTTAAACAGAATTTTTATGATGATTTCACCAACATTAGCTATTGTACACGACAGAAACATGAATATGACAGTTTATATACTTGAAAACAGCATTTTGTATGTTTTTGCAAGCTGAAAACAACTATTTTATCTTGATTTTGCAAACATAAGCCATTAAACACGACATATACATGAATATGACAGTTTAAATACTTGAAAACGGTGTTTTGTATGCTTTTGCATGCTTAAAACAGCATTTTTATCTTGATTGCACCAACATTAGCCATTACACACGACATATACCTGAATATGACAATTTAAATACTTGAAAACAGCATTTTGTATGTTTTTGTAAGCTGAATACAGCTATTTTATCTTGATTTTGCAAACATAGGCCATTACACACGACATATACATAAATATGACAGTTTAAATACTTGAAAACGGTGTTTTGTATGCTTTTTCATGCTTAAAACAGCATTTTTATCTTGCTTTCACCATCATTAGCTATTATACACGACAGAAACATGAATATGACAGTTTAAATACTTGAAAACAGCATTTTGTATGTTTTTGCAAGCTGAAAGCAGCTATTTTATCTTGATTTTGCAAACATAAACCATTACACACGACATATAAATGAATATGACAGTTTAAATACTTGAAAACGGTGTATTGAATGCTTTTTCATTCTTAAAACAGCATTTTTATCTTGCTTTCACCATCATTAGCTATTATACACGACAGAAACATGAATATGACAATTTAAATACTTGAAAACAGCATTTAGTATGTTTTTGCAAGCTTAAAACAGCTATTTTATCTTGATTTTGCAAACATAAGCAATTACACACGACACATACATGAATATGACAGTTAAAATACTTGAAAACGGTGTTTTGTATGCTTTTGCATGCTTAAAACAGCATTTTTATCTTGCTTTCACCAACATTGGCTCTTATACACTACAGAAACATAAATATGACAGTTTAAATACTTTAAAACAGCATTTTGTATGTTTTTGCAAGCTGAAAACAGCTATTTTATCTTGATTTTGCAAACATAAGCCATTACACACGACATATACATGAATATGACAGTTTCAATACTTGAAAACGGTGTTTTGTATGCTTTTGCATGCTTAAAACCGCATTTTTATCTTGCTTTCACCAACATTAGCTATTATACACGACAGAAACATGAATATGACAGTTTAAATACTTGAAAACAGCATTTTAATAATAATAATAATAATAATAATAATAATAATAAAGAAATTTATTTCCAAAGACACAAAACAGTGTATAGAAAGCGTCAAAATAATACAAAAAAAATTTAATACAAAATTGCTTATGATATGTTTATATGCTGAAATATTCATCTAGAGTGTAAATAGTATGGAGGATTAAATATTTTTTTAGTTTTTTCTAAAATGTTTTAAGTTATTAATTTGTTTTAAACTCTCTGGTAATTTATTGAACAATTTTAAACCAAATATTTCAGGAGAATTTTTAACAACATTTAGTTTGGCTACCGGTGCATAGAAATTATTATTATGCCTAGTGTTATAATTATGAATATCAAATGTCTTTGCAAATGTATTTTGGTTTTTGAAAATAAAAATGCAAGTTTCATAAATATACAAACTTATAACAGTTAAGATGTTGAATTTTTTATAGAATTCACGACATGAATATAAGTAACTTACTCCAGCTAAACAACGAATAATTCGTTTTTGGGCAATAAATACTTTTTTAATAGCACTTGAATTTCCCCATAAACATATCCCATATCTCATACGAGACTCTACACTTGCATAATAAAACATAAGAAGTTGGCTAATATTTAAGCATTGCTTTAGATGACGAAATTGATAACAAACAATATTTAATTTACTGACAAGTTCATTACAATGGAGATTCCAATTCAAGTTTTCTGTTACAGTAAGACCTAATATACGGGTTGAAGTAGAACTTTCTAAATGATTATCATCAAACTGAATATTTACTTGAATGTCATTATTTTTAGGACTTATTGTATAAAAACGGATAATATTAGTTTTATTGTCATTTAAAAACAGTTTATTTGTAGAGCACCAAGTGCTTAAAGAGTGTATATTTAAATTACACTTATCAATAAGAGATGATTTACTTTTATCAGAAATTAAAAGAGTAGTATCGTCGGCGTTCATGATAGATTCACAATCATTAGTAAGAGCGGCACTTAAATCATTAATAAAAATAATGAAAAGAATTGGGGCAAGCACTGTGCCCTGAGGCAAACCAACGTTAATTTTTGTTAAATCGGAATTAGCAATATTATTTGATGTATTATTAAAATGATTAATCGAAACAAACTGCAGTCTATCGGTTAGAAAAGAAGAAATCCAGTTTAACGCAACGCCACGTATACCCTTAAGTTCTAGTTTGTTAAGCAACAGCGAATGATCGACACAGTCGAAGGCTTTACTAAAATCGCAAAAAATACCGACTGGATATTCTCCGTTATGAATATAATGAATAATTTTTCTATATAAATAATGCAAAGCATCAATGGTCGAGATATTTTCTCTAAAACCAAACTGAGTATTGCTTAAAATATTAGTTTGTTTTAGAAAACCATCAAATCTACTTAGGAAACAGTATTCAAAAATTTTAGAAAATCCAGAGGTTAGAGCAATAGGTCTGTAATTATCGGTATTATGTTTGTCTCCTTTTTTGAAAACAGGTATTATTTTATTGATTTTTAATTTTTCTGGAAAATTCCCGTTTTGAAATGATAAATTAATTATGTGTGTTAAGGGAGCTGATATCACATGTGCTGCAGTCCTTATAACAAAATTAGGTACATTATCAAAACCAGATGATTTTTTGTTTTTAAGTTTATTAATAATAATTTCAAATAATTCTATTTCAATAAAAGGATTCAAAAATAAATTACAGTACTCATTGTTATCATTTATGCGATAAGTAGTATCTGAGTTAATTACGGGAATACGTTTTATAATATTTAAAGGTGCTTCTTTGAAGTGGTTATTGAATATATTAGCTATTATTTCCGGGTTCTCAGTTAATTTGTTATCAATTTTAAGTCTTATATTAGGATTAATCTTATTTTTAGAATTATTAATGATATTCCATACACTTTTAACTTTATTGTTCGAGTGAGTTATTTTATTCTGAAAGAAATTAATTTTAGTTTTTGTTATTAGAAGTGAATGTTTTTGTTTCGCTTCTTTATAAACAGGAATGAGCTCAGGATAACTACTTTTTAAATAAAATAAAGATTTTAAATTGTTGCTTGAGGTTATGATTTCTGAATTTACCCAACTTTTGTTTTCACATCTGTGAATATTGATTTTTTGGATAGGAAAGTTTTTATTAAAATTATACATGAAAATATCAAAGAAACTGTTATAAGCCGCATTTGTATCAGATTCTGAATACACATTACACCATGATTCGTTAGAAAGGTCATTAATAAAGTTACTTACGTTTTTCTCGTTAAAAATTCTCCTATATTTTTTAATATACTCCATAGAATATTTATTTGTATTAGTGCTAATTAGAACTGCACTATGGTCAGATATAAAATTTTTGTCTACTTCTGCATTGCAGTTCGTAGAATTAGTATAACAATGATCTAAAATAAAACGTCCTCTTGTTGGGATTTTAACTTTATTTAATAAATTATAAGAGGAGAGTATATGAAGCACATGACTATATTCATTATAATCTCTAACTGGATCCAGATTGAAATCTCCGCATATAAAGATATCATAATCGGGTTTAAAGATGTTATCTAAAACAATATTTAAATTAATACAAAATATTTTACAATCAGCACTAGGTGATCTATATATATTTAATATTAGGATAGGGCTGTTGGAAACTGGTCTCCACAAAGTACCACAAATTTCAAAATGTTTTTCAATACAGAATTGTGAAAGGTTTATTGCTTGAACTTCGTTGAAATGACTTGTGTGACACCAAATTCCAACACCGCCTCCTTTGTATTGCGATCTACAAAAATTAGAAACACATTTAAATTCACTGAAAGTAAAGAAATCAACTTGGTCTTTATTACACCAAGTTTCAGACAAACAAAGAAACTTTAAATTTTTAAATTTATATAAATATTCAGCTGTAATTAAATTTACTTTTGAAATAGTCAGAGCATTACAATTTAAGACTAATAAATCATGCGTATTAGACAAAGAGGTGTTATTTACTATGAATTCTTTGTCTTTTGAAGGCTTTTTAGCTGAAAAAATTTATTGATATAAGTTCCAGTGGGCAACAGTGAGGGATCCATTGCTTTATCCCTATTAGATTCGCTTACAATTACTTTAAAGGATGAGTAATAGTCAGGATACTTAGATATTAATTTTTCACATAGCACTTCTGGGAACAACGGCAATAGATAGTCCTTTAGATTTTCCACAGTCGTACTTGGATGGAGCTTGTAGACGTGCAGGAGTGCAGGTTGTGAAACAGCAGCTTTTATAGCAACTGAAGAACTATGAGCTAGATTGCCTACTATTGGAGGTTTTGAAGAGTAGTTCCGTCCTCTACGTCCACTTTGATTGCTTTCACCCGTAGCTGTAGCAACAACATTGTTTAAACTACTTCTGGGAGATATCGTTTTCATAGATTCATCACGTTTCATTTGTTTATTTGCTTTGACAGGTTCATCACCTGATGTCTCGGCCGGTAAATTATTGTCTTTTCTTGAATTATTTTTTACAGATTTCGCTAAATCATTCTTGCGTACGTTTTCAGATTGTTTAGCAAAATTTTTGTCAGATGGTGGTAATGGTGGCTTTTTATTTAAATTTAAATTTTTATTTATTAAAAATATTTGTTGTTTTAATGCTTCGATAAGATCATTTTGGTTATTTATAATTACATCTTTACTAAGTAATAATTCTTTTTGATATTTAATTTCTGTTTGAAGCACAGCATAATTGACAACAGATGCACACTATTGCACACATAAGCCATTACATACGACATATACATGAATATGATAGTTTAAATACTTAAAAACGGTATTTTGTATGCTTTTGCAAGCTTAAAACAGCAATTTTATCTTGATTTCACCAACATTAGCCATTACACACGACATATACATGAATATGACAATTTAAATACTTGAAAACAGCATTTTGTATGTTTTTGCAAGCTGAAAACAGCTATTTTATCTTGATTTTGCAAACATAAGCCATTACACACGACATATACATTAATATGACAGTTTAAATACTTGAAAACGGTGTTTTGTATGCTTTTGCATGCTTAAAACAGCATTTTTATCTTGCTTTCACCAACATTAGCTATTATACACGACAAAAACATGAATGTGACAGTTTATATACTTGAAAACAGCATTTTGTAAGTTTTTGCAAGCTGAAAACAGCTATTTTATCTTTATTTTGCAAACATAAGCCATTACACACGACATAAACATGAATATGACAGTTTAAATACTTGAAAACGCTGTTTTGTATGCTTTTGCATGCTTAAAACAGCATTTTCATGTTGCTTTCACCAACATTAGCTATTATACACGACAGAAACATGAATATGACAGTTCAAATACTTGAAAGCGGTGTTTTGTATGCTTTTGC
This sequence comes from Poecilus cupreus, assembly GCA_963942605.1. Taxonomy (NCBI): domain Eukaryota; kingdom Metazoa; phylum Arthropoda; class Insecta; order Coleoptera; family Carabidae; genus Poecilus; species Poecilus cupreus. The sequence goes on from CAWWDY010000271.1 coordinate 19,064, forward strand.
ATGCTTAAAACAGCATTTTTATCTAGCTTTCACCAACTTTAGCTATTATACACGACAGAAACATGAATATGACAGTTTAAATACTTGAAAACAGCATTTTGTATGTTTTTGCAAGCTGAAAACAGCTATTTTATCTCGATTTTGCAAACATAAGCCATTACACACGACATATACATGAATATGACAGTTTGAATACTTGAAAACAGCATTTTGTATGTTTTTGCCAACTGAAAACAGCTATTTTATCTTGATTTTGCAAACACAAGCCATTACACACGACATATACATGAATATGACAGTTTAAATACTTGAAAACGGTGTTTTGTATGCTTTTGCATGCTTAAAACAGCATTTTTATCCTGCTTTCACCAACATTATCTATTATACACGACAGAAATATGAATATGACAGTTTAAATACTTGAAAACAGCATTTTGTATGTTCTTGCAAGCTGAAAGCAGCTATTTTATCTTGATTTTGCAAACATAAACCATTACACACGACATATACATGAATATGACAGTTTAAATACTTGAAAACGGTGTATTGTATGCTTTTTCATGCTTAAAACAGTATTTTTATCTTGCTTTCACCATAATTAGCTGTTATACACGACAGAAACATGAATATGACAATTTAAATACTTGAAAACAGCATTTAGTATGTTTTTGCAAGCTAAAAACAGCTATTTTATCTTGATTTTGCAAACATAAGCCATTACACACGACACATACATGAATATGACAGTTAAAATACTTGAAAACGGTGTTTTGTATGCTTTTGCATGCTTAAAACAGCATTTTTATCTTGCTTTCACCAACATTGGCTATTATACACGACAGAAACATGAATATGACAGTTTAAATACTTGAAAACAGCATTTTGTATGTTTTTGCAAGCTGAAAACAGCTATTTTATCTTTATTTTGCAAACATAAGCCATTACACACGACATATACATGAATATGACAGTTTCAATACTTGAAAACGGTGTTTTGTATGCTTTTGCATGCTTAAAACCGCATTTTTATCTTGCTTTCACCAACATTAGCTATTATACACGACAGAAACATGAATATGACAGTTTAAATACTTGAAAACAGCATTTTGTATGTTTTTGCAAGCTGAAAACAGCTATTTTATCTTTATTTTGCAAACATAAGCCATTACACACGACATATACATGAATATGACAGTTTCAATACTTGAAAACGGTGTTTTGTATGCTTTTGCATGCTTAAAACCGCATTTTTTTCTTGCTTTCACCAACATTAGCTATTATACACGACAGAAACATGAATATGACAGTTTAAATACTTGAAAACAGAATTTTGTATGTTTTTGCAAGCTGAAAACAGCTTTTTTATCTTGATTTTGCAAACATAAGCCATTACATATGACATATACATGAATATGACAATTTAAATACTTGAAAACAGCATTTTGTATGTTTTTGCAAGCTGAAAACAGCTATTTTATCTTAATTTTGCAAACATAAGCCTTTACACACTACATATACATGAATATGACAGTTTATATACTTGAAAACGGTGTTTTGTATGTTTTTGCATGCTTAAAACAGCATTTTTATTTTGCTGTCACCAACATTAGCTATTATACACGACAGATACATGAATATGACAGTTTATATACTTGAAAACAGCATTTTGTATGTTTTTGCAAGCTGAAAACAGCTATTTTATCTTGATTTTGCTAACATAAGCCATTACACAAGACATAAACATGAATATGACAGTTTAAATACTTGAAAACGGTGTTTTGTATGCTTTTGCATGCCTAAAACAGCATTTTTATCTTGTTTTCACCAACATTAGCTATTGTATACGACAAAAACATGAATATGACAGTTTAAATACTTGAAAACGGTGTTTTGTATGCTTTTGCATGCTTAAAACAGCATTTTTATCTAGCTTTCACCAACTTTAGCTATTATACACGACAGAAACATGTATATGACAGTTTAAATACTTGAAAACAGCATTTTGTATGTTTTTGCAAGCTGAAAGCAGCTATTTTATCTTGATTTTGCAAACATAAGCCATTACACACGACATATACATGAATATGACAGTTTAAATACTTGAAAACGGTGTTTTGTATGCTTTTGCATCCTTAAAACAGCATTTTTATCTTGCTTTCACCAACATTGGCTATTATACACGACAGAAACATGAATATGACAGTTTAAATACTTGAAAATAGCATTTTGTATGTTTTTGCAAGCTGAAAACGGCTATTTTATCTTGATTTTGCAAACATGAGCCATTACACACGACACATACATGAATATGACAGTTAAAATTCTTGAAAACGGTGTTTTGTATGCTTTTGCATGCTTAAAACAGCATTTTTATCTTGCTTTCACCAACATTGGCTATTATACACGACAGAAACATGAATATGATAGTTTAAATACTTGAAAACAGCATTTTGTATGTTCTTGCAAGCTGAAAACAGCTATTTTATCTTGATTTTGCAAACATAAGCCATTACACACGACATATACATGAATATGACAGTTTCAATACTTGAAAACGGTGTTTTGTATGCTTTTGCATGTTTAAAACCGCATTTTTATCTTGCTTTCACCAACATTAGCTATAATACACGACAGAAACATAAATATGACAGTTTAAATACTTGAAAACAGCATTTTGTATGTTTTTGCAAGCTGAAAACAGCTTTTTAATCTTGATTTTGCAAACATAAGCCATTACACACGACATATACATGAATATGACTGTTTAAATACTTAAAAACGGTGTTTTGTATGCTTTTGCATGCTTAAAACAGCATTTTTATCTTGCTTTCACCAACATTAGCTATTATACACGACAGAAACATGAATATGACAGTTTAAATACTTGAAAACGGTGTTTTGTATGCTTGTGCATGCTTAAAACAGCATTTTTATCTATCTTTCACCAACTTTAGCTATTATACACGACAGAAACATAAATATGACAGTTTAAATACTTAAAAACAGCATTTTTTATGTTTTTGCAAGCTGAAAACAGCTATTTAATCTTGATTTTGCAAACATAAGCCATTACACACGACATATACATAAATATGACAGTTTAAATACTTCAAAACGGTGTTTTGTATGCTTTTGAATGCTTAAAACAGCATTTTTATCTTGCTTTCACCAACATTAGCTATTATACACGACAGAAACATGAATATGACAGTTTAAATACTTGAAAACAGCATTTTGTATGTTTTTGCAAGCTGAAAACAGCTATTTTATCTCGATTTTGCAAACATAATCCATTACACACGACATATACATGAATATGACAGTTTAAATACTTGAAAACAGCATTTTGTATGTTTTTGCAAGCTGAAAACAGCTATTTTATCTTGATTTTGCAAACATAAGCCATTACACACGACATATACATGAATATGACAGTTTAAATACTTGAAAACGGTGTTTTGTATGCTTTTGCATGCTTAAAACAGCATTTTTATCTTGCTTTCACCAACATTAGCTATTATACACGACAGAAACATGAATATGACAGTTTAAATACTTGAAAACAGCATTTTGTATGCTTTTGCATGCTTAAAACAGCATTTTATCTTGCTTTCACCAACATTAGCTATTATACACGACAGAAACATAAATATGACAGTTTAAATACTTGAAAACAGCATTTTGTATGTTTTTGCAAGCTAAAAACAGCTATTTTATCTCGATTTTGCAAACATAAGCCATTACACACGACATATACATAAATATGACAGTTTAAATACTTGAAAACGGTGTTTTGTATGCTTTTGAATACTTAAAACAGCATTTTTATCTTCCTTTCACCAACATTAGCTATAATACACGACAGAAACATGAATGTGACAGTTTACATACTTGAAAACGGTGTTTTGTATGCTTTTGCATGCTTAATACAGCGTTTAAATCTTGCTTTCACCAACATTAGCTATTATACACCACAGAAACATGAATATGACAGTTTAACAACTTAAAAACGGTGTTTTGTATGCTTTTGCATGCTTAAAACAGCATTTTTATCTTGCTTTCACCAACACTAGCTATTATACACGACAGAAACATGAATATGACAATTTAAATACTTGAAAACAGCATTTAGTATGTTTTTGCAAGCTGAAAACAGCTATTTTATCTTGATTTTGCAAACATAAGCCATTACACACGACATATACATGAATATGACAGTTTAAATACTTGAAAACAGCATTATGTATGTTTTTGCAAGCTGAAAGCAGCTATTTTATATTGATTTTGCAAACATAAGCCATTACACACAACATATACATAAATATGACAGTTTAAATACTTAAAAACGGTGTTTTGTATGCTTTTGAATGCTTAATACAGCATTTTTATCTTGCTTTCACCAACATTAGCTATTATACACGACAGAAACATGAATATTACAGCTTAAATACTTGAAAACGGTGTTTTGTTTGCTTTTGCATGCTTAAAACAGCATTTTTATCTTGCTTTCACCAACATTATCTATTATATACAACAGAAACATGAATATGACAGTTGGAATACTTGAAAACAGCATTTTGTATGTTTTCGCAAGCTGAAAACAGCTATTTTATCTTGATTTTGCAAACATAAGCCATTACACACGACATATACATGAATATGACTGTTTAAATACTTGAAAAAAGTGTTTTGTTTGCTTTTGCATGCTTAAAACAGCATTTTTATCTTGCTTTCACCAACATTAGCTATTATACACGACAGAAACATGAATATGACAGTTTATATACTTGAAAACAGCATTTTGTATGTTTTTGCAAGCTGAAAACAGCTATTTTATCTTGATTTTGCAAACATAAGCCATTACACACGACATATACATGAATATGACAGTTTAAATACTTGAAAACGGTGTTTTGTATGCTTTTCCATGCTTAAAACAGCATTTTTATCTTGCTTTCACCAACATTAGCAATTATACACGACAGAAACATGAATGTGACAGTTTACATACTTGAAAACGGTGTTTTGTATGCTTTTGTATGCTTAATACAGCGTTTAAATCTTTCTTTCACTAACATTAGCTATTATACACGACAGAAACATGAATATGACAGTTTAACAACTTAAAAACGGTATTTTGTATGCTTTTGCATGCTTAAAACAGCATTTTTAATCTAGCTTTCACCAACTTTAGCTATTATACACGACAGAAACATGAATATGACAGTTTAAATACTTGAAAACAGCATTTTGTATGTTTTTGCAAGCTGAAAACAGCTATTTTATCTTGATTTTGCAAACACAAGCCATTACACACGACATATACATGAATATGACAGTTTAAATACTTGAAAACGGTGTTTTGTATGCTTTTGCATGCTTAAAACAGCATTTTTATCTTGCTTTCACCAACATTATCTATTATACACGACAGAAATATGAATATGACAGTTTAAATACTTGAAAACAGCATTTTGTATGTTCTTGCAAGCTGAAAGCAGCTATTTTATCTTGATTTTGCAAACATAAACCATTACACACGACATATACATGAATATGACAGTTTAAATACTTGAAAACGGTGTATTGTATGCTTTTTCATGCTTAAAACAGTATTTTTATCTTGCTTTCACCATAATTAGCTGTTATACACGACAGAAACATGAATATGACAATTTAAATACTTGAAAACAGCATTTAGTATGTTTTTGCAAGCTAAAAACAGCTATTTTATCTTGATTTTGCAAACATAAGCCATTACACACGACACATACATGAATATGACAGTTAAAATACTTGAAAACGGTGTTTTGTATGCTTTTGCATGCTTAAAACAGCATTTTTATCTTGCTTTCACCAACATTGGCTATTATACACGACAGAAACATGAATATGACAGTTTAAATACTTGAAAACAGCATTTTGTATGTTTTTGCAAGCTGAAAACAGCTATTTTATCTTTATTTTGCAAACATAAGCCATTACACAAGACATATACATGAATATGACAGTTTCAATACATGAAAACGGTGTTTTGTATGCTTTTGCATGCTTAAAACCCCATTTTTATCTTGCTTTCACCAACATTAGCTATTATACACGACAGAAACATGAATATGACAGTTTAAATACTTGAAAACAGCATTTTGTATGTTTTTGCAAGCTGAAAACAGCTATTTGATCTTTATTTTGCAAACATAAGCCATTACACACGACATATACATGAATATGACAGTTTCAATACTTGAAAACGGTGTTTTGTATGCTTTTGCAAGCTTAAAACCGCATTTTTATCTTGCTTTCACCAACATTAGCTAATATACACGACAGAAACATGAATATGACAGTTTAAATACTTAAAAACAGAATTTTGTATGTTTTTGCAAGCTGAAAACAGCTTTTTTATCTTGATTTTGCAAACATAAGCCATTACATATGACATATACATGAATATGATAGTTTAAATACTTAAAAACGGTGTTTTGTATGCTTTTGCATGCTTAAAACAGCAATTTTATCTTAATTTCACCAACATTAGCCATTACACACGACATATACATGAATATGACAATTTAAATACTTGAAAACAGCATTTTGTATGTTTTTGCAAGCTGAAAACAGCTATTTTATCTTAATTTTGCAAACATAAGCCTTTACACACTACATATACATGAATATGACAGTTTATATACTTGAAAACGGTGTTTTGTATGTTTTTGCATGCTTAAAACAGCATTTTTATTTTGCTGTCACCAACATTAGCTATTATACACGACAGAAACATGAATATGACAGCTTATATACTTGAAAACAGCATTTTGTATGTTTTTGCAAGCTGAAAACAGCTATTTTATCTTGATTTTGCTAACATAAGCCTTTACACAAGACATAAACATGAATATGACAGTTTAAATACTTGAAAACGGTGTTTTGTATGCTTTTGCATGCCTAAAACAGCATTTTTATCTTGTTTTCACCAACATTAGCTATTGTATACGACAAAAACATGAATATGACATTTTAAATACTTGAAAACGGTGTTTTGTATGCTTTTGCATGCTTAAAACAGCATTTTTATCTAGCTTTCACCAACTTTAGCTATTATACACGACAGAAACATGAATGTGACAGTTTACATACTTGAAAACGGTGTTTTGTATGCTTTTGCATGCTTAATACAGCGTTTAAATCTTTCTTTCACTAACATTAGCTATTATACACGACAGAAACATGAATATGACAGTTTAACAACTTAAAAACGGTGTTTTGTATGCGTTTGCATGCTTAAAACAGCATTTTTAATCTAGCTTTCACCAACTTTAGCTATTATACACGACAGAAACATGAATATGACAGTTTATATACTTGAAAACAGCATTTTGTATGTTTTTGCAAGCTGAAAACAGCTATTTTATCTTGATTTTGCAAACACAAGCCATTACACACGACATATACATGAATATGACAGTTTAAATACTTGAAAACGGTGTTTTGTATGCTTTTGCATGCTTAAAACAGCATTTTTATCTTGCTTTCACCAACATTATCTATTATACACGACAGAAATATGAATATGACAGTTTAAATACTTGAAAACAGCATTTTGTATGTTCTTGCAAGCTGAAAGCAGCTATTTTATCTTGATTTTGCAAACATAAACCATTACACACGACATATACATGAATATGACAGTTTAAATACTTGAAAACGGTGTATTGTATGCTTTTTCATGCTTAAAACAGTATTTTTATCTTGCTTTCACCATAATTAGCTGTTATACACGACAGAAACATGAATATGACAATTTAAATACTTGAAAACAGCATTTAGTATGTTTTTGCAAGCTAAAAACAGCTATTTTATCTTGATTTTGCAAACATAAGCCATTACACACGACACATACATGAATATGACAGTTAAAATACTTGAAAACGGTGTTTTGTATGCTTTTGCATGCTTAAAACAGCATTTTTATCTTGCTTTCACCAACATTGGCTATTATACACGACAGAAACATGAATATGACAGTTTAAATACTTGAAAACAGCATTTTGTAAGTTTTTGCAAGCTGAAAACAGCTATTTTATCTTGATTTTGCAAACACAAGCCATTACACACAACATATACATGAATATGACAGTTTAAATACTTGAAAACGGTGTTTTGTATGCTTTTGCATGCTTAAAACAGCATTTTTATCTTGCTTTCACCAACATTATCTATTATACACGACAGAAATATGAATATGACAGTTTAAATACTTGAAAACAGCATTTTGTATGTTCTTGCAAGCTGAAAGCAGCTATTTTATCTTGATTTTGCAAACATAAACCATTACACACGACATATACATGAATATGACAGTTTAAATACTTGAAAACGGTGTATTGTATGCTTTTTCATGCTTAAAACAGTATTTTTATCTTGCTTTTACCATAATTAGCTGTTATACACGACAGAAACATGAATATGACAATTTAAATACTTAAAAACAGCATTTAGTATGTTTTTGCAAACTAAAAACAGCTATTTTATCTTGATTTTGCAAACATAAGCCATTACACACGACACATACATGAATATGACAGTTAAAATACTTGAAAACGGTGTTTTGTATGCTTTTGCATGCTTAAAACAGCATTTTTATCTTGCTTTCACCAACATTGGCTATTATACACGACAGAAACATGAATATGACAGTTTAAATACTTGAAAACAGCATTTTGTATGTTTTTGCAAGCTGAAAACAGCTATTTTATCTTTATTTTGCAAACATAAGCCATTACACACGACATATACATGAATATGGCAGTTTCAATACATGAAAACGGTGTTTTGTATGCTTTTGCATGCTTAAAACCGCATTTTTATCTTGCTTTCACCAACATTAGCTATTATACACAACAGAAACATGAATATGACAGTTTAAATACTTGAAAACAGCATTTTGTATGTTTTTGCAAGCTGAAAACAGCTATTTGATCTTTATTTTGCAAACATAAGCCATTACATACGACATATACATGAATATGACAGTTTCAATACTTGAAAACGGTGTTTTGTATGCTTTTGCAAGCTTAAAACCGCATTTTTATCTTGCTTTCACCAACATTAGCTATTATACACGACAGAAACATGAATATGACAGTTTAAATACTTAAAAACAGAATTTTGTATGTTTTTGCAAGCTGAAAACAGCTTTTTTATCTTGATTTTGCAAACATAAGCCATTACATATGACATATACATGAATATGATAGTTTAAATACTTAAAAACGTTGTTTTGTATGCTTTTGCATGCTTAAAACAGCAATTTTATCTTAATTTCACCAACATTAGCCATTACACACGACATATACATGAATATGACAATTTAAATACTTGAAAACAGCATTTTGTATGTTTTTGCAAGCTGAAAACAGCTATTTTATCTTAATTTTGCAAACATAAGCCTTTACACACTACATATACATGAATATGACAGTTTATATACTTGAAAACGGTGTTTTGTATGTTTTTGCATGCTTAAAACAGCATTTTTATTTTGCTGTCACCAACATTAGCTATTATACACGACAGAAACATGAATATGACAGCTTATATACTTGAAAACAGCATTTTGTATGTTTTTGCAAGCTGAAAACAGCTATTTTATCTTGATTTTGCTAACATAAGCCATTACACACGACATAAACATGAATATGACAGTTTGAATACTTGAAAACGGTGTTTTGTATGCTTTTGCATGCCTAAAACAGCATTTTTATCTTGTTTTCACCAACATTAGCTATTGTATACGACAAAAACATGAATATGACATTTTAAATACTTGAAAACGGTGTTTTGTATGCTTTTGCATGCTTAAAACAGCATTTTTATCTAGCTTTCACCAACTTTAGCTATTATACACGACAGAAACATGTATATGACAGTTTAAATACTTGAAAACAGCATTTTGTATGTTTTTGCAAGCTGAAAGCAGCTATTTTATCTTGATTTTGCAAACATAAGCCATTACACACGACATATACATGAATATGACAGTTTAAATACTTGAAAACGGTGTTTTGTATGCTTTTGCATGCTTAAAACAGCATTTTTATCTTGCTTTCACCAACATTAGCTATTATACACGACAGAAACATGAATATGACAGTTTATATACTTGAAAACAGCATTTTGTATGTTTTTGCAAGCTGAAAATAGCTATTTTATCTTGATTTTGCAAACATATGCCATTACACACGACATAAACATGAATATGACAGTTTAAATACTTGAAAACGGTGTTTTGTATGCTTTTGCATACTTAAAACAGCATTTTTATCTTGCTTTCACCAACATTAGCTATTATACACGACAGAAACATGAATATGACAGTTTAAATACTTGAAAACAGCATTTTGTATGTTTTTGCAAGCTGAAAACAGCTATTTTATCTCGATTTTGCAAACATAAGCCATTACACACGACATATACATGAATATGACAGTTTAAATACTTGAAAACAGCATTTTGTATGTTTTTGCAAGCTGAAAACAGCTATTTTATCTTGATTTTGCAAACATAAGCCATTACACACGACATATACATGAATATGACAGTTTAAATACTTGAAAACGGTGTTTTGTATGCTTTTCCATGCTTAAAACAGCATTTTTATCTTGCTTTCACCAACATTTTCAATTATACACGACAGAAACATGAATTTGACAGTTTACATACTTGAAAACGGTGTTTTGTATGCTTTTGCATGCTTAATACAGCGTTTAAATCTTTCTTTCACTAACATTAGCTATTATACACGACAGAAACATGAATATAACAGTTTAACAACTTAAAAACGGTGTTTTGTATGCTTTTGCATGCTTAAAACAGCATTTTTAATCTAGCTTTCACCAACTTTAGCTATTATACACGACAGAAACATGAATATGACAGTTTAAATACTTGAAAACAGCATTTTGTATGTTTTTGCAAGCTGAAAACAGCTATTTTATCTTGATTTTGCAAACACAAGCCAATACACACGACATATACACGAATATGACAGTTTAAATACTTGAAAACGGTGTTTTGTATGCTTTTGCATGCTTAAAACAGCATTTTTATCTTGCTTTCACCAACATTATCTATTATACACGACAGAAATATGAATATGACAGTTTAAATACTTGAAAACAGCATTTTGTATGTTCTTGCAAGCTGAAAGCAGCTATTTTATCTTGATTTTGCAAACATAAACCATTACACACGACACATACATGAATATGACAGTTAAAATACTTGAAAACGGTGTTTTGTATGCTTTTGCATGCTTAAAACAGCATTTTTATCTTGCTTTCACCAACATTGGCTATTATACACGACAGAAACATGAATATGACAGTTTAAATACTTGAAAACAGCATTTTGTATGTTTTTGCAAGCTGAAAACAGCTATTTTATCTTGATTTTGCTAACATAAGCCATTACACACGACATAAACATAAATATCACAGTTTAAATACTTGAAAACGGTGTTTTGTATGCTTTTGCATGCCTAAAACAGCATTTTTATCTTGTTTTCACCAACATTAGCTATTGTATACGACAAAAACATGCATATGACAGTTTATATACTTGAAAACGGTGTTTTGTATGCTTTTGCATGCTTAAAACAGCATTTTTATCTAGCTTTCACCAACTTTAGCTATTATACACGACAGAAACATGTATATGACAGTTTAAATTCTTCAAAATAGAATTTTGTATGTTTTTGCAAGTTGAAAGCAGCTATTTTATCTTGATTTTGCAAACATAAGCCATTACACACGACATATACATGAATATGACAGTTTAAATACTTGAAAACGGTGTTTTGTATGCTTTTGCATGCCTAAAACAGCATTTTTATCTTGCTTTCACCAACATTAGCTATTATACACGACAGAAACATGAATATGACAGTTTAAATACTTGAAAACAGCATTTTGTATGTTTTTGCAAGCTGAAAACAGCTATTTGATCTTTATTTTGCAAACATAAGCCATTACACACGACATATACATGAATATGACAGTTTCAATACTTGAAAACGGTGTTTTGTATGCTTTTGCAAGCTTAAAACCGCATTTTTATCTTGCTTTCACCAACATTAGCTATTATACACGACAGAAACATGAATATGACAGTTTAAATACTTAAAAACAGAATTTTGTATGTTTTTGCAAGCTGAAAACAGCTTTTTTATCTTGATTTTGCAAACATAAGCCATTACATATGACATATACATGAATATGATAGTTTAAATACTTAAAAACGGTGTTTTGTATGTTTTGCATGCCTAAAACAGCATTTTTATCTTGTTTTCACCAACATTAGCTATTGTATACGACAAAAACATAAATATGACAGTTTATATACTTGAAAACGGTGTTTTGTATGCTTTTGCATGCTTAGAACAGCATTTTTATCTAGCTTTCACCAACATTGGCTATTATGCACGACAGAAACATGAATATGACAGTTTAAATACTTGAAAATAGCATTTTGTATGTTTTTGCAAGCTGAAAACAGCTTTTTTATCTTGATTTTGCAAACATAAGCCATTACACACGACATATACATGAATATGACTGTTTAAATACTTAAAAACGGTGTTTTGTATGCTTTTGCATGCTTAAAACAGCATTTTTATCTTGCTTTCACCAACATTAGCTATTATACACGACAGAAACATGAATATGACAGTTAAAATACTTGAAAACGGTGTTTTGTATGCTTTTGCATGCTTAAAACAGCATTTTTATCTATCTTTCACCAACTTTAGCTATTATACACGACAGAAACATGAATATGACAGTTTAAATACTTAAAAACAGCATTTTTTATGTTTTTGCAAGCTGAAAACAGCTATTTTATCTTGATTTTGCAAACATAAGCCATTACACACGACAAATACATAAATATGACTGTTTAAATACTTGAAAACGGTGTTTTGTATGCTTTTGAATGCTTAAAACAGCATTTTTATCTTGCTTTCACCAACATTAGCTATTATACACGACAGAAACATGAATATGCCAGTTTAAATACTTGAAAACAGCATTTTGTATGTTTTTGCAAGCTGAAAACAGCTATTTTATCTCGATTTTGCAAACATAAGCCATTACACACGACATATACATGAATATGACAGTTTAAATACTTGAAAACAGCATTTTGTATGTTTTTGCAAGCTGAAAACAGCTATTTTATCTTGATTTTGCAAACATAAGCCATTACACACGACATATACATGAATATGACAGTTTAAATACTTGGAAACGGTGTTTTGTATGCTTTTGCATGTTTAAAACAGCATTTTTATCTTGCTTTCACCAACATTAGCTATTATACACGACAGAAACATGAATATGACAGTTTAAATACTTGAAAACAGCATTTTGTATGTTTTCGCAAGCTGAAAGCAGCTATTTTATCTTGATTTTGCAAACATAAGCCATTACACACGACATATACATGAATATGACTGTTTAAATACTTGAAAACGGTGTTTTGTTTGCTTTTGCATGCTTAAAACAGCATTTTTATCTTGCTTTCACCAACATTAGCTATTATACACGACAGAAACATGAATATGGCAGTTTATATACTTGAAAACAGCATTTTGTATGTTTTTGCAAGCTGAAAACAGCTATTTTATTTTGATTTTGCAAACATAAGCCATTACACACGACATAAACATGAATATGACAGTTTAAATACTTGAAAACGGTGTTTTGTATGCTTTTGCATACTTAAAACAGCATTTTTATCTTGCTTTTACCAACATTAGCTATTATACACGACTTAAACATGAATATGACAGTTTAAATACTTGAAAACGGTGTTTTGTATGCTTTTGCATGCTTAAAACAGCATTTTTATCTAGCTTTCACCAACTTTAGCTATTATACACTACAGAAACATGAATATGACAGTTTAAATACTTGAAAACAGCATTTTGTATGTTTTTGCAAGCTGAAAACAGCTATTTTATCTTGATTTTGCAAACATAAGCCATTACACACGACATATACATAAATATGACAGTTTAAATACTTGAAAACGGTGTTTTGTATGCTTTTGAATGCTTAAAACAGCATTTTTATCTTGCTTTCACCAACATTAGCTATTATACACGACAGAAACATGAGTATGACAGTTTAAATACTTGAAAACAGCATTTTGTATGTTTTTGCAAGCTGAAAACAGCTATTTTATCTCGATTTTGCAAACATAAGCCATTACACACGACATGTACATGAATATGACAGTTTAAATACTTGAAAACAGCATTATGTATGTTTTTGCAAGCTGAAAGCAGCTATTTTATATTGATTTTGCAAACATAAGCCATTACACACAACATATACATAAATATGACAGTTTAAATACTTAAAAACGGTGTTTTGTATGCTTTTGAATGCTTAAAATAGCATTTTTATCTTGCTTTCACCAACATTAGCTATTATACACGACAGAAACATGAATATTACAGCTTAAATACTTGAAAACGGTGTTTTGTTTGCTTTTGCATGCTTAAAACAGCATTTTTATCTTGCTTTCACCAACATTATCTATTATATACAACAGAAACATGAATATGACAGTTTAAATACTTGAAAACAGCATTTTGTATGTTTTCGCAAGCTGAAAACAGCTATTTTATCTTGATTTTGCAAACATAAGCCATTACACACGACATATACATGAATATGACTGTTTAAATACTTGAAAACGGTGTTTTGTTTGCTTTTGCATGCTTAAAACAGCATTTTATCTTGCTTTCACCAACATTAGCTATTATACACGACAGAAACATGAATATGACAGTTTATATACTTGAAAACAGCATTTTGTATGTTTTTGCAAGCTGAAAACAGCTATTTTATCTTGATTTTGCAAACATATGCCATTACATACGACATAAACATGAATATGACAGTTTAAATACTTGAAAACGGTGTTTTGTATGCTTTTGCATACTTAAAACAGCATTTTTATCTTGCTTTCACCAACATTAGCTATTATACACGACAGAAACATGAATATGACAGTTTAAATACTTGAAAACGGTGTTTTGCATACTTTTGCATGCTTAAAACAGCATTTTTAATCTAGCTTTCACCAACTTTAGCTATTATACACGACAGAAACATGAATATGACTGTTTAAATACTTGAAAACAGCATTTTGTATGTTTTTGCAAGCTGAAAACAGCTATTTTATCTCGATTTTGCAAACATAAGCCATTACACACGACATATACATGAATATGACAGTTTAAATACTTGAAAACAGCATTTTGTATGTTTTTGCAAGCTGAAAACAGCTATTTTATCTTGATTTTGCAAACATAAGCCATTACACACGACATATACATGAATGTGACAGTTTAAATACTTGAAAACGGTGTTTTGTATGCTTTTCCATGCTTAAAACAGCATTTTTATCTTGCTTTCACCAACATTAGCAATTATACACGACAGAAACATGAATGTGACAGTTTACATACTTGAAAACGGTGTTTTGTATGCTTTTGCATGCTTAATACAGCGTTTAAATCTTTCTTTCACTAACATTAGCTATTATACACGACAGAAACATGAATATGACAGTTTAACAACTTAAAAACGGTGTTTTGTATGCTTTTGCATGCTTAAAACAGCATTTTTATCTTGCTTTCACCAACATTAGCTATTATACACGACAGAAACATAAATATGACAGTTTAAATACTTGAAAACAGCATTTTGTATGCTTTTGCATGCTTAAAACAGCATTTTATCTTGCTTTCACAAACATTAGCTATTATACACGACAGAAACATAAATATGACAGTTTAAATACTTGAAAACAGCATTTTGTATGTTTTTGCAAGCAGAAAACAGCTATTTTATCTCGATTTTGCAAACATAAGCCATTACACACGACATATACATGAATGTGACAGTTTAAATACTTGAAAACGGTGTTTTCTATGCTTTTCCATGCTTAAAACAGCATTTTTATCTTGCTTTCACCAACATTAGCAATTATACACGACAGAAACATGAATGTGACAGTTTACATACTTGAAAACGGTGTTTTGTATGCTTTTGCATGCTTAATACAGCGTTTAAATCTTTCTTTCACTAACATTAGCTATTATACACGACAGAAACATGAATATGACAGTTTAACAACTTAAAAACGGTGTTTTGTATGCTTTTGCATGCTTAAAACAGCATTTTTATCTTGCTTTCACCAACATTAGCTATTATACACGACAGAAACATGAGTATGACAGTTTAAATACTTGAAAACAGCATTTTGTATGTTTTTGCAAGCTGAAAACAGCTATTTTATCTCGATTTTGCAAACATAAGCCATTACACACGACATGTACATGAATATGACAGTTTAAATACTTGAAAACAGCATTATGTATGTTTTTGCAAGCTGAAAGCAGCTATTTTATATTGATTTTGCAAACATAAGCCATTACACACAACATATACATAAATATGACAGTTTAAATACTTAAAAACGGTGTTTTGTATGCTTTTGAATGCTTAAAATAGCATTTTTATCTTGCTTTCACCAACATTAGCTATTATACACGACAGAAACATGAATATTACAGCTTAAATACTTGAAAACGGTGTTTTGTTTGCTTTTGCATGCTTAAAACAGCATTTTTATCTTGCTTTCACCAACATTATCTATTATATACAACAGAAACTTGAATATGACAGTTTAAATACTTGAAAACAGCATTTTGTATGTTTTCGCAAGCTGAAAACAGCTATTTTATCTTGATTTTGCAAATATAAGCCATTACACACGACATATACATGAATATGACTGTTTAAATACTTGAAAACGGTGTTTTGTTTGCTTTTGCATGCTTAAAACAGCATTTTATCTTGCTTTCACCAACATTAGCTATTATACACGACAGAAACATGAATATGACAGTTTATATACTTGAAAACAGCATTTTGTATGTTTTTGCAAGCTGAAAACATCTATTTTATCTTGATTTTGCAAACATATGCCATTACACACGACATAAACATGAATATGACAGTTTAAATACTTGAAAACGGTGTTTTGTATGCTTTTGCATACTTAAAACAGCATTTTTATCTTGCTTTCACCAACATTAGCTATTATACACGACAGAAACATGAATATGACAGTTTAAATACTTGAAAACAGCATTTTGTATGTTTTTGCAAGCTGAAAACAGCTATTTTATCTCGATTTTGCAAACATAAGCCATTACACACGACATATACATGAATATGACAGTTTAAATACTTGAAAACAGCATTTTGTATGTTTTTGCAAGCTGAAAACAGCTATTTTATCTTGATTTTGCAAACATAAGCCATTACACACGACATATACATGAATGTGACAGTTTAAATACTTGAAAACGGTGTTTTGTATGCTTTTCCATGCTTAAAACAGCATTTTTATCTTGCTTTCACCAACATTAGCAATTATACACGACAGAAACATGAATGTGACAGTTTACATACTTGAAAACGGTGTTTTGTATGCTTTTGCATGCTTAATACAGCGTTTAAATCTTTCTTTCACTAACATTAGCTATTATACACGACAGAAACATGAATATGACAGTTTAACAACTTAAAAACGGTGTTTTGTATGCTTTTGCATGCTTAAAACAGCATTTTTATCTTGCTTTCACCAACATTAGCTATTATACACGACAGAAACATGAATATGACAGTTTAAATACTTGAAAACAGCATTTTGTATGCTTTTGCATGCTTAAAACAGCATTTTATCTTGCTTTCACAAACATTAGCTATTATACACGACAGAAACATAAATATGACAGTTTAAATACTTGAAAACAGCATTTTGTATGTTTTTGCAAGCAGAAAACAGCTATTTTATCTCGATTTTGCAAACATAAGCCATTACACACGACATATACATGAATGTGACAGTTTAAATACTTGAAAACGGTGTTTTCTATGCTTTTCCATGCTTAAAACAGCATTTTTATCTTGCTTTCACCAACATTAGCAATTATACACGACAGAAACATGAATGTGACAGTTTACATACTTGAAAACGGTGTTTTGTATGCTTTTGCATGCTTAATACAGCGTTTAAATCTTTCTTTCACTAACATTAGCTATTATACACGACAGAAACATGAATATGACAGTTTAACAACTTAAAAACGGTGTTTTGTATGCTTTTGCATGCTTAAAACAGCATTTTTATCTTGCTTTCACCAACATTAGCTATTATACACGACAGAAACATGAGTATGACAGTTTAAATACTTGAAAACAGCATTTTGTATGTTTTTGCAAGCTGAAAACAGCTATTTTATCTCGATTTTGCAAACATAAGCCATTACACACGACATGTACATGAATATGACAGTTTAAATACTTGAAAACAGCATTATGTATGTTTTTGCAAGCTGAAAGCAGCTATTTTATATTGATTTTGCAAACATAAGCCATTACACACAACATATACATAAATATGACAGTTTAAATACTTAAAAACGGTGTTTTGTATGCTTTTGAATGCTTAAAATAGCATTTTTATCTTGCTTTCACCAACATTAGCTATTATACACGACAGAAACATGAATATTACAGCTTAAATACTTGAAAACGGTGTTTTGTTTGCTTTTGCATGCTTAAAACAGCATTTTTATCTTGCTTTCACCAACATTATCTATTATATACAACAGAAACTTGAATATGACAGTTTAAATACTTGAAAACAGCATTTTGTATGTTTTCGCAAGCTGAAAACAGCTATTTTATCTTGATTTTGCAAATATAAGCCATTACACACGACATATACATGAATATGACTGTTTAAATACTTGAAAACGGTGTTTTGTTTGCTTTTGCATGCTTAAAACAGCATTTTATCTTGCTTTCACCAACATTAGCTATTATACACGACAGAAACATGAATATGACAGTTTATATACTTGAAAACAGCATTTTGTATGTTTTTGCAAGCTGAAAACATCTATTTTATCTTGATTTTGCAAACATATGCCATTACACACGACATAAACATGAATATGACAGTTTAAATACTTGAAAACGGTGTTTTGTATGCTTTTGCATACTTAAAACAGCATTTTTATCTTGCTTTCACCAACATTAGCTATTATACACGACAGAAACATGAATATGACAGTTTAAATACTTGAAAACGGTGTTTTGTATACTTTTGCATGCTTAAAACAGCATTTTTAATCTAGCTTTCACCAACTTTAGCTATTATACACGACAGAAACATGAATATGACTGTTTAAATACTTGAAAACAGCATTTTGTATGTTTTTGCAAGCTGAAAACAGCTATTTTATCTCGATTTTGCAAACATAAGCCATTACACACGACATATACATGAATATGACAGTTTAAATACTTAAAAACAGCATTTTGTATGTTTTTGCAAGCTGAAAACAGCTATTTTATCTTGATTTTGCAAACATAAGCCATTACACACGACATATACATGAATATGACAGTTTAAATACTTGAAAACGGTGTTTTGTATGCTTTTCCATGCTTAAAACAGCATTTTTATCTTGCTTTCACCAACATTAGCAATTATACACGACAGAAACATGAATGTGACAGTTTACATACTTGAAAACGGTGTTTTGTATGCTTTTGCATGCTTAATACAGCGTTTAAATCTTTCTTTCACTAACATTAGCTATTATACACGACAGAAACATGAATATGACAGTTTAACAACTTAAAAACGGTGTTTTGTATGCTTTTGCATGCTTAAAACAGCATTTTTATCTTGCTTTCACCAACATTAGCTATTATACACGACAAAAACATGAATATGACAGTTTAAATACTTGAAAACAGCATTTTGTATGCTTTTGCATGCTTAAAACAGCATTTTATCTTGCTTTCACCAACATTAGCTATTATACACGACAGAAACATAAATATGACAGTTTAAATACTTGAAAACAGCATTTTGTATGTTTTTGCAAGCAGAAAACAGCTATTTTATCTCGATTTTGCAAACATAAGCCATTACACACGACATATACATGAATATGACAGTTTAAATACTTGAAAACAGCATTTTGTATGCTTTTGCATGCTTAAAACAGCATTTTATCTTGCTTTCACCAATATTAGCTATTATACACGACAGAAACATGAATATGACAGTTTAAATACTTGAAAACAGCATTTTGTATGTTTTTGCAAGCAGAAAACAGCTATTTTATCTTGTTTTTGCAAACATAAGCCATTACACACGACATATACATAAATATGACAGTTTAAATACTTGAAAACGGTGTTTTGTATGCTTTTGAATACTTAAAATCAATACAATCAATTGTATTGTGAATTGTAGTAGTTGGGTTCGTGACGCTCTGCATATTTTTAGTTAAATTGAAGGGTTTAAGTGCGCTAAATATTTTCTAAAGTTACATATCTTTTTCGTACAGCCGCAGCTATATTATGGTGTAGTTTTTTTCACAACAGTGTTGTTTTTAGACGGTTTTAGATCAGTTTTCAATCAAATGTGACAGAAGTCGACCTCAGTGATTTTCTCTGTATTCTATCGTGTTGAAGCGTGTTTCTTGAACTTACCAAAATTGCTTTAACATCAAAATCAAACTATCGACATTTTTTTTTTTGCAAACATCAACTTTACGTGTAGGTAATTCTGGTCACAAACCTAGAGGCGTATTTTAGTATGGCAGAATCCAATACTCAACTTCTCAATCTTTTCAACGATAAACTTGATGAAAAACTAAATTTTGTGGTTGATGCCATAAAGAAGGACTTTAATTGTAAATTCGACAGCTTATCAACAATCGTACAAGACCAAACCAAAGAAGTGGAAGATCTCAAACTTAAATATGCTTCACTTCAGAGTAATTTTCAATCACTACAAAAAGAGCTAAAACGTAACAACTTAATAATTTACGGGGTCGAGGAAGATCACAGCGAAAATCTTCAGTCAAAACTACAAAACATATTAGAAAATAAATTATCAATTAATATCTCAGAACAACTGGGAAAATTCACTCATAACAAAATACGTCCTATCCTTATACGTCTTATTAACAATGCTACAAAAAAGTTAATTAAGAAAAATGCATTCAAACTAAAAAATTCGCCAATAGCTATTTCTGATGATCTAACAATTGAAGAAAGAGAACGAAGTAAAGCCATATCCAATATTAGGAAACAAGAAATAGCTAAAGGAAACACAGTAACTTTTCATAAAGGTGGCCTTAAAATTAATAACAAACATTATACATACGAGGATCTACGCCTTTATCAACATCTCTCATTTACCTCTCAGTCGAATGTTGAAAAATCTGGCGACGATATTCCTCTTATCATCCCTATTGAAGAAGTTGTCACAGAGCTGAATAACCCACCTAGTACAGTGAGTAAAACTACTGTGGAAGCGCGTTCCGATTTAAAAAAAACAACTCCTTCACGAAAATTCAATAATGCTACTCACTCATCTTCATCAACTGCCAAGGAACAACCTGCTCTAATAAACACTAATAGAAACAATAATAACTTTCGTAAAAACAGCAATTGTTGAGGAGCAACAGACATCTGGTACTATTCAAATTTTCTATTCAAATGTTCAAGGAATCCGAAACAAACAACTCTTACTAGAATCAACTCTTACCTCCAATGGAATTCTTCCTGAAGTTATTCTTATGAATGAACATTGGCTAAAAGCAGAAGAATTAGACACCCTAAACATCCAACACTATCGTACTGCATCTGCTTTTTGTAGAAGTAATTTTGAACGTGGTGGCACATGTATACTAACCAAGAACAATTTGCAATTTGTGAATATTGCCGACCATAATAATTTACTTGTAGAGAAACACTTTGAATTCTCCCTAGCTAAAGTAATTAATATAAAAAAAACCGCTACTTTTTTGGTTCTGTACCGGTCACCAAGTGGTGACATAAATATCTTTCTCCAAAATCTCGAACTGCTTTTAACTAGCTTATGTACAAGAAATTCATTGGTTTTCATTTGTGGTGATTTTAACGTAAATTTTCTTAGCGACTCTACAGACAAAATGAGGCTGAACTCCATTTTTAACTCTTTCGATCTAAAAGTTAACATCAATGAACCAACTCGCATCACATCCATATCGTCATCATGCATTGATAACTTCATAACATCTATGGACATCCAGGCTTCGTTTAAAATTTTTAGCAGCGGTCTATCGGACCATGAATCCCTCATCTGTGAGACTGCGATTTCACTATCTAACGAACCTAAAAACAAATACACACTTAAAAGAATCTTCTCAGCGAAAAATCATGCAAATTTCTCAGTATCACTTCAACAACATACCTGGCAAAATGTTCTTCAGGAGGCA
The DNA here is from genome assembly GCA_963942605.1 of Poecilus cupreus. Taxonomy (NCBI): domain Eukaryota; kingdom Metazoa; phylum Arthropoda; class Insecta; order Coleoptera; family Carabidae; genus Poecilus; species Poecilus cupreus. The sequence continues at coordinate 41,499 of CAWWDY010000271.1, forward strand.
GATGTCAATAACAGTCTGGCGCTGTTCTACAATAATTTCAAGTCCTCCTATGAAGTTTCATACCCACTTAAAAAGGTTAAAAACGTCATTTCCACAACTTGGATTACCAAGGGCATCCGCATATCATGTCGAAAGAAACAAAAACTCCGTCGCAGACTATGCCATGGTGACTCGCCTGATCTTCGGTCATATTATAAAAAGTATTGTGTCATCCTCAATAGTGTCATCAAACTTGCTAAAAAGAAAAGTCTGTCTAATACCATCAGGATGTCAAATAACAAGACTAAATCTACTTGGAGCATCGTCAAGAGCCTAACCGGGAAAAGTATTGCTCATACTCCGTTTCCTGGTGACCCAGTAACAGCTGCCAATGACTTCAATCAGCATTTTTTATCCTCAAATGAAGTACCACCCTGTGATTACATTCCACCGAGCTCGTGTCTACCACATTCATTATTTTTCAGTCCAATCACCGAGGATGAAACGTTATCTGCAATAATAAGCCTCAAAAATACGTACTCTAGTGGCGCAGATGAAATTCCGTGTGCAGTAATAAAAACCTGTGCGCAACAGATCACAACGCCACTAACGTATATTTTCAATCTTTCTCTATCTACGGGGGTATTTCCAGATTTATTTAAACAAACAATTGTGTCACCCATACACAAAAAAGGTGATTTTTGTAAAATAGAGAATTACAGGCCCATATCACTGCTCAGCAATTTTTCAAAAATTTTAGAACGTCTAGTTTATAACAGACTTATAAACTTTCTCAACAAGCACGATATCGTAACTTCGCATCAATACGGCTTTCTTAAAAACAAATCCACAACTAGTGCAGTGTCTGAGCTTGTTAACCATCTAATCAGTGAATTAGACAAAGGTTTAAGTGTTTTTTGCATTTCAAGTGATTTCTCCAAGGCTTTTGATAGTGTTTCTCACTCCGTACTACTACAAAAACTTGAACAGTATGGGGTACGTGGTATAGCATTCTCGTGGTTCAACTCGTACCTTACAAACAGGACACAATCAGTTAAGTTAATGGGAAGTACTACCAACATCACTCCAACTTACTCCGAGTGGGGCCCCGTTTTGCGTGGAATTCCTCAAGGGTCTGTCCTGGGCCCCCTACTATTTGTTTTATATGTGAATGACTTGGCAAGTGCAGTGCGGAACTCTCACTGTGTCCTGTATGCGGACGACGCTTACTTTTTGACGTCTTGCAACAAACTAGACTTTGATGAAACTTTACTAAAAAACGTGGTCACCGATATCCTACAATGGTGTGATAAAAACAGTTTAAATCTAAATATTGATAAAACAAATTATACTCAGTTTTACCTTAATGCTTCTAGTCGTACTATGTTGAACACTGACATTGGCATCACTCGTACTGAGTCACTTAAATGTTTAGGCATACATCTGGACAGCGATACGAAATGGTCTACACATATAAAGTATCTTTTAAATAAATTAAATAAGTGCTGCTATTGCCTACGTGTTCTAACCTCCTATTTTGATATCGATGTCATGCTAATGATCTACTATGCATATTTTTATTCCACCGTGACATACGGTATCATTATATGGTGTTCGTCACCACTAATGCATGAAGTGTTCATTGCTCAAAAAAGAGCTCTCCGTATAATCATGCACCTCAATCCACGCCAGTCATGTAGAGGTAAATTTAAAGAGCTTGGTATATTAACAATTCCCTCAGTTTACATCCTTGAAGTCCTAAAATATACCTTAAAAAATCCAAGTTGTTTCACCTCTTTAAACTCTATTTACTGTACCAGACAAGCGAACACTTACCTTATTCCATCGCATAGAACAAACGCATATGAAAAAACAAGCGTATATGTAGGCATTAAAATATTTAACTCACTTCCGGACACAATAAAACTAGGATCTAAGTCCTCTGTTGTACGCTTGGTAAAAAATATCTTAATAAATAAAGAATACTACAACATAAATGAATTTTTTGAGGACTGTGCAAACGGCAACTTTAACCTGTCTTGTTAATTTATCTGTTTTGTCAAAACATAAATAATCGTGAAGTCGACGCGTTATACGACCTTGCAGCTATCAACTGTCACTAGCGCCAATACGTTAAAAAACTATCACAACTAAATGCTCCATTCTTGTTATTTTTATAATTGTTTTTTGTATTATCTGTATATTATTTTAAAAATCATATTGTTCAGCAAGATCTACAATTCTATTTTAATTTGTATAAAAGTGTATAAATATTTAATATTTTATTTCTGTATTTTTAGATTATCTACTTTTAATGTAACTTTTTTATGTATCTCTATGTACCTCTGGTGGATTCGAAAAACAGCTGTGCTGAAATCCACCTATTCACTTTATTGTTGAATAAACATTATTATTATTATTATTATTATTAAAACAGCATTTTTATCTTCCTTTCACCAACATTAGCTATAATATACGACAGAAACATGAATGTGACAGTTTACATACTTGAAAACGGTGTTTTGTATGCTTTTGCATGCTTAATACAGCGTTTAAATCTTTCTTTCACTAACATTAGCTATTATACACGACAGAAACATGAATATGACAGTTTAACAACTTAAAAACGGTGTTTTGTATGCTTTTGCATGCTTAAAACAGCATTTTTAATCTAGCTTTCACCAACTTTAGCTATTATACATGACAGAAACATGAATATGACAGTTTATATACTTGAAAACAGCATTTTGTATGTTTTTGCAAAATGAAAACAGCTATTTTATCTCGATTTTGCAAACATAAGCCATTACACACGACATATACATGAATATGACAGTTTAAATACTTAAAAACAGCATTTTGTATGTTTTTGCAAGCTGAAAACAGCTATTTTATCTTGATTTTGCAAACATAAGCCATTACACACGACATATACATGAATATGACAGTTTAAATACTTAAAAACGGTGTTTTGTATGCTTTTCCATGCTTAAAACAGCATTTTTATCTTGCTTTCACCAACATTAGCAATTATACACGACAGAAACATGAATGTGACAGTTTACATACTTGAAAACGGTGTTTTGTATGCTTTTGCATGCTTAATACAGCGTTTAAATCTTTCTTTCACTAACATTAGCTATTATACACGACAGAAACATGAATATGACAGTTTAACAACTTAAAAACGGTGTTTTGTATGCTTTTGCATGCTTAAAACAGCATTTTTATCTTGCTTTCACCAACACTAGATATTATACACGACAGAAACATGAATATGACAGTTTAAAAACTTGAAAACAGCATTTTGTATGCTTTTGCATGCTTAAAACAGCATTTTATCTTGCTTTCACCAACATTAGCTATTATACACGACAGAAACATGAATATGACTGTTTAAATACTTGAAAACAGCATTTTGTATGTTTTTGCAAGCTGAAAACAGCTATTTTATCTCGATTTTGCAAACATAAGCCATTACACACGACATATACATGAATATGACAGTTTAAATACTTGAAAACAGCATTTTGTATGTTTTTGCAAGCTGAAAACAGCTATTTTATCTTGATTTTGCAAACATAAGCCATTACACACGACATATACATGAATATGACAGTTTAAATACTTGAAAACGGTGTTTTGTATGCTTTTGCATGCTTAAAACAGCATTTTTATCTTGCTTTCACCAACACTAGCTATTATACACGACAGAAACATGAATATGACAGTTTAAAAACTTGAAAACAGCATTTTGTATGTTTTTGCAAGCTGAAAACAGATATTTTATCTTGCTTTTGCAAACATAAGCCATTACACACGACATATACATGAATATGACAGTTTAAATACATAAAAACGGTGTTTTGTATGCTTTTGCATGCTTAAAACAGCATTTTTATCTTGCTTTCACCATCATTAGCTATTATACATGACAGAATTATGAATATGACAGTTTAAATACTTGAAAACAGCATTTTGTATGTTTTTGCAAGCTGAAAACAGCTATTTTATCTCGATTTTGCAAACATAAGCCATTACACACGACATATACATGAATATGACAGTTTAAATACTTAAAAACAGCATTTTGTATGTTTTTGCAAGCTGAAAACAGCTATTTTATCTTGATTTTGCAAACATAAGCCATTACACACGACATATACATGAATATGACAGTTTAAATACTTGAAAACGGTGTTTTGTATGCTTTTCCATGCTTAAAACAGCATTTTTATCTTGCTTTCACCAACATTAGCAATTATACACGACAGAAACATGAATGTGACAGTTTACATACTTGAAAACGGTGTTTTGTATGCTTTTGCATGCTTAATACAGCGTTTAAATCTTTCTTTCACTAACATTAGCTATTATACACGACAGAAACATGAATATGACAGTTTAACAACTTAAAAACGGTGTTTTGTATGCTTTTGCATGCTTAAAACAGCATTTTTATCTTGCTTTCACCAACACTAGATATTATACACGACAGAAACATGAATATGACAGTTTAAAAACTTGAAAACAGCATTTTGTATGCTTTTGCATGCTTAAAACAGCATTTTATCTTGCTTTCACCAACATTATCTATTATACACGACAGAAACATGAATATGACTGTTTAAATACTTGAAAACAGCATTTTGTATGTTTTTGCAAGCTGAAAACAGCTATTTTATCTCGATTTTGCAAACATAAGCCATTACACACGACATATACATGAATATGACAGTTTAAATACTTGAAAACAGCATTTTGTATGTTTTTGCAAGCTGAAAACAGCTATGTTATCTTGATTTTGCAAACATAAGCGATTACACACGACATATACATGAATATGACAGTTTAAATACTTGAAAACGGTGTTTTGTATGCTTTTGCATGCTTAAAACAGCATTTTTATCTTGCTTTCACCAACATTAGCTATTATACACGACAGAAACATGAACGTGACAGTTTACATACTTGAAAACGGTGTTTTGTATGCTTTTGCATGCTTAATACAGCGTTTAAATCTTTCTTTCACTAACATTAGCTATTATACACGACAGAAACATGAATATGACAGTTTAACGACTTAAAAACGGTGTTTTGTATGCTTTTGCATGCTTAAAACTGCATTTTTATCTTGCTTTCACCAACACTAGCTATTATACATGACAGAAACATGAATATGACAGTTTAAAAACTTGAAAACAGCATTTTGTATGTTTTTGCAAGCTGAAAACAGATATTTTATCTTGCTTTTGCAAACATAAGCCATTACACACGACATATACATGAATATGACAGTTTAAATACATAAAAACGGTGTTTTGTATGCTTTTGCATGCTTAAAACAGCATTTTTATCTTGCTTTCACCATCATTAGCTATTATACATGACAGAATTATGAATATGACAGTTTAAATACTTGAAAACAGAATTTTGTATGTTCTTGAAAACAGCATTTTGTATGTTTTTGCAAGCTGAAAACAGCTATTTTATCTTGATTTTGCAAACACAAGCCATTACACACGACATATACATGAACAGTTAAAATACTTGAAAACGGTGTTTTGTATGCTTTTGCATGCTTAAAACAGCATTTTTATCTTGCTTTCACCAACATTAGCTATTATACACGACAGAAACATGAATATGATAGTTTAAATACTTGAAAACAGCATTTTGAATGTTTTTGCAAGCTGAAAACAGCTATTTTATCTTGATTTTGCAAACATAAGCCATTACACACGACATATACATGAATATGACAGTTAAAATACTTGAAAACGGTGTTTTGTATGCTTTTGCATGTTTAAAACAGCATTTTTATCTTGCTTTAACCAACATTAGCTATTATACACGACAGAAACCTGAATATGACAATTTAAATACTTGAAAACGGTGTTTTGTATGCTTTTGCATGCTTAAAACAGCATTTTTATCTTGCTTTCACCAACATTACCTATTATACACGACAGAAACATGAATATGACAGTTTAAATACTTGAAAATAGCATTTTGTATGTTTTTGCAAGCTGAAAACAGCTATTTTATCTTGATTTTGCAAACATAAGCCATTACACACGACATATACATGAATATGACAGTTTAAATACTTGAAAACGGTGTTTTGTATGCTTTTGCATGCTTAAAATAGCATTTTTATATTGCTTTCACCAACATTAGCTAATATACACGACAGAAACATGAATATGACAGTTTAAATACTTGAAAACAGCAATTTCTATGTTTTTGCAAGCTGAAAACAGCTATTTTATCTCGATTTTGCAAACATAAGCCTTTACACACGACATATACATGAATATGACAATTTAAATACTTGAAAACAGCATTTTGTATGATTTTGCAAGCTGAAAACAGCTATTTTATCTTGATTTTGCAAACATATGCCATTACACACGACATATACATGAATATGACAGTTTAAATACTTGAAAACGGTGTTTTGTATGCTTTTGCATGCTTAAAACAGCATTTTTATCTTGCTTTCACCAACATTAGCTATTATACACGACAGAAACATGAATATGACAATTTAAATACTTGAAAACAGCATTTTGTATGCTTTTGCATGCTTAAAACAGCATTTTATCTTGCTTTCACCAACATTAGCTATTATACACGACAGAAACATGAATATGACAGTTTAAATACTTGAAAACAGCATTTTGTATGTTTTTGCAAGCTGAAAACAGCAATTTTATCTCGATTTTGCAAACATAAGCCATTACACACGACATATACATGAATGTGACAGTTTAAATACTTGAAAACAGCATTTTGTATGTTTTTGCAAGCTGAAAACAGCTATTTTATCTTGATTTTGCAAACATAAGCCATTACACACGACATATACATGAATATGACAGTTTAAATACTTAAAAACGGTGTTTTGTATGCTTTTGCATGCTTAAAACAGCATTTTTATCTTGCTTTCACCAAAATTAGCTATTATACACTACAGAAACATGAATATGACAGTTTAAATACCTGAAATCTGCATTTTGTATGTTTTTGCAAGCTGAAAACAGCTATTTTACCTTGATTTTGCAAACATAAGCCATTACACGCGACATATACATGAATAAGACAGTTTAAATACTTGAAAACCGTGTTTTGTATGCTTTTGCATGCTTAAAACAGCATTTTTATCTTGCTTTCACCAACACTAGCTATTATGCACGACAGAAACATGAATATGACAGTTTAAAAACTTGGAAACAGCATTTTTTATGTTTTTGAAACCTGAAAACAGCTATTTTATCTTGATTTTGCAAATATAAGCCATGACACACGACATATACATGAATATGACAGTTTAAATACTTAAAAACGGTGTTTTGTATGCTTTTGCATGCTTAAAACAGCATTTTTATCTTGCTTTTACCAACACTAGCTATTATACACGACAGAAACATGAATATGACAGTTTAAAAACTTGAAAACAGTATTTTGTATGTTTTTGCAAGCTGAAAACAGCTATTTTATCTTGAATTTGCAAACATAAGCCATTACACACGACATATACATGAATATGACAGTTTAAATACTTAAAAACGGAGTTTTGTATGCTTTTGCATGCTTAAAACAGCATTTTTATCTTGCTTTCTCCATCATTAGCTATTATACATGACAGAAACATGAATATGACAGTTTAAATACTTGAAAACAGCATTTTGTATGTTTTTGCAAGCTGAAAACAGCTATTTTATCTTGATTTTGCAAACACAAGCCATTACACACGACATATACATGAATATGACAGTTAAATACTTGAAAACGGTGTTTGGTATGCTTTTGAATGCTTAAAACAGCATTTTTATCTTGCTTTCACCAACATTAGCTATTATACACGACAGAAACATGAATATGATAGTTTAAATACTTGAAAACAGCATTTAGAATGTTTTTGCAAGCTGAAAACAGCTATTTTATCTTAATTTTGCAAACATAAGCCATTACACACGACATATACATGAATATGACAGTTTAAATACTTGAAAACGGTGTTTTGTATGCTTTTGCATGCTTAAAATAGCATTTTTATATTGCTATCACCAACATTAGCTATTATACACGACAGAAACATGAATATAACAGTTTAAATACTTGAAAACAGCATTTTGTATGTTTTAGCAAGCTGAAAACAGCTATTTTATCTTGATTTTGCAAACATAAGCCATTACATACGACATATACATAAATATGACAGTTTAAATACTTGAAAACGGTGTTTTGTAAGTTTTTGCAAGCTGAAAACAGCTATTTTATCTTGATTTTGCAAACATAATCATTACACACGACATATACAAGAATATGACAGTTTAAATACTTGAAAACGGTGTTTTGTATGCTTTTGCATGCTTAAAACAGCATTTTTATCTTGCTTTCACCAACATTAGCTATAATACACTACAGATACATGAATATGACAGTTTAAATACTTGAAATCAGCATTTTGTATATTTTTGCAAGCTGAAAACAGCTATTTTATCTTGATTTTGCAAACATAAGCCATTACACACGTCATATACATGAATATGACAGTTTATATACTTAAAAACGGTGTTTTGTATGCTTTTGCATGCTTAAAACAGCATTTTTATCTTGCTTTCACCAACACTAGCTATTATACAAGACAGATACATGAATATGACAGTTTAAAAATTTGAAAACAGCTTTTTGTATGTTTTTGCAACCTAAAAACAGCTATTTTATCTTGATTTTGCAAACATAAGCCATTACACACGACATATACATGAATATGACAGTTTAAATACTTAAAAACGGTGTTTTGTATACTTTTGCATGCTTAAAACAGCATTTTTATTTTGCTTTAACCAACATTACCTATTATACACGACAGAAACATGAATATGACAGTTTAAATACTTGAAAACGGTGTTTTGTATGTTTTTGCAAGCTGAAAACAGCTATTTTACCTTGATTTTGCAAACATAAGCCATTACACGCGACATATACATGAATAAGACAGTTTAAATACTTGAAAACGGTGTTTTGTATGCTTTTGCAAGCTTAAAACAGCATTTTTATCTTGCTTTCACCAACACTAGCTATTATACACGACAGAAACATTAATATGACAGTTTAAAAACTTGAAAACAGCATTTTGTATGTTTTTGAAACCTGAAAACAGCTATTTTATCTTGATTTTGCAAATATAAGCCATTACACACGACATATACATGAATATGACAGTTTAAATACTTAAAAAACGGTGTTTTGTATGCTTTTGCATGCTTAAAACAGCATTTTTATTTTGCCTTAACCAAAATTACCTATTATACACGACAGAAACATGAATATGACAGTTTAAATACTTGAAAACAGCATTTTGTATGTTTTTGCAAGCTGAAAACAGCTATTTTATTTTGATTTTGCAAACATAAGCCATTACATACGACATATACATGAATATGACAGTTTAAATTCTTGAAAACGGTGTTTTTTTTTTTGCAAGCTGAAAACAGCTATTTTACCTTGATTTTGCAAACATAAGCCATTACACGCGACATATACATAAATATGACAGTTTAAATAATTGAAAACGGTGTTTTGTTTGCTTTTGCATGCTTAAAACAGCATTTTTATCTTGCCTTCACCAACATTAGCTATTATACACGACAGAAACATGAATATGAGAATTTACATACTTGAAAACAGCATTTTGTATGTTTTTGCAAGCTAAAACCAGCTATTTTATCTTGATTTTGCAAACATAAGCCATTACACACGACATATACATGAATATGACAGTTTAAATACTTGAAAACGGTGTTTTGTTTGCTTTTGCATGCTTAAAACAGCATTTTTATCTTGCTTTCACCAACATTAGCTATTATACACGACAGAATCATGAATATGACAGTCTAAATACTTGAAAACAGCTTTTTGTATGTTTTTGCAAGCTGAAAACAGCTATTTTATCTTGATTTTGCAAACATAAGCCATTACACACGACATATACAAGAATATGACAGTTTAAATACTTGAAAACGGTGTTTTGTATGCTTTTGCATGCTTAAAACAGCATTTTTATCTTGCTTTCACCAACATTAGCTATTATACACGACAGAAACATGAATATGACAGTTTAAATACTTGAAAACGGTGTTTTGTATGCTTTTGCATGCTTAATACAGCATTTAAATCTTGCTTTCACCAACATTAGCTATTATACACGACAGAAACATGAATATGACAGTTTAAATACTTGAAAACGGTGTTTTGTATGCTTTTGCATGCTTAAAACAGCATTTTAATCTTGCTTTCACCAACATTACCTATTATTCACTACAGAAACATGAATATGACAGTTTAAATACTTGAAATCAGCATTTTGTATGTTTTTGCAAGCTGAAAACAGCTATTTTATCTTGATTTTGCAAACATAAGCCATTACACACGACATATACATGAATATGACAGTTTAAATACTTAAAAAAGGTGTTTTGTATACTTTTGCATGCTTAAAACAGCATTTTTATCTTGCTTTCACCATCATTAGCTATTATACATGACAGAAACATGAATATGACAGTTTAAATACTTGAAAACAGCATTTTGTATGTTTTTGCAAGTTGAAAACAGCAATTTTATCTTGATTTTGCAAACACAATCCATTACACACGACATATACATGAATATGACAGTTTAAATACTTAAAAACGGTGTTTTGTATGCTTTTGCATGCTTAAAACAGCATTTTTATTTTGCTTAAACCAACATTACCTATTATACACGACAGAAACATGAATATGACAGTTTAAATACTTGAAAACAGCATTTTGTATGTTTTTGCAAGCTGAAAACAGCTATTTTATTTTGATTTTGCAAACATAAGCCATTACATACGACATATACATGAATATTACAGTTTAAATACTTGAAAACGGTGTTTTGTATGTTTTTGCAAGCTGAAAACAGCTATTTTACCTTGATTTTGCAAACATAAGCCATTACACGCGACACATACATGAATATGACAGTTTAAATACTTGAAAACGGTGTTTTGTATGCTTTTGCATGCTTAAAACAGCATTTTTATCTTGCTTTCACCAACGTTAGCCATTACACACGACATATACATAAATATGACAATTTAAATACTTGAAAACAGCATTTTGTATGTTTTTGCAAGCTGAAAACAGCTATTTTATCTTGATTTTGCAAACACAATCCATCACACACGACATATACATGAATATGACAGTTTAAATACTTAAAAACGGTGTTTTGTATGCTTTTGCATGCTTAAAACAGCATTTTTATCTTGCTTTCACCAACATTAGCTATTATACACGACAGAAACATGAATATGACAACTTACATACTTGAAAACAGCATTTTGTATGTTTTTGCAAGCTGAAAACAGCTATTTTATCTTGATTTTGCAAACATAAGCCATTACACACGACATATACATGAATATGACAGTTTAAATACTTGAAAACGGTGTTTTGTTTGCTTTTGCATGCTTAAAACAGCATTTTTATCTTGCTTTCACCAACATTAGCTATTATACACGACATATACATGAATATGACAATTTAAATTCTTGAAAACAGCATTTTGTATGTTTTTGCAAGCTGAATACAGCTATTTTATCTTGATTTTGCAAACATAAGCCATTACACACGACATATACATGAATATGACAGTTTAAATACTTGAAAACGGTGTTTTGTATGCTTTTGCATGCTTAAAATAGCATTTTTATATTGCTTTCACCAACATTAGCTATTATACACGACAGAAACATGAATATGACAGTTTAAATACTTGAAATAAGCATTTTGTATGTTTTTGTAAGCTGAAAACAGCTATTTTATCTTGATTTTGCAAACATAAGCCATTACATACGACATATACATGAATATGACTGTTTAAATACTTGAAAACGGTGTTTTGTAAGTTTTTGCAAGCTGAAAACTGCTACTTTATCTTGATTTTGCAAACATAAGCCATTACACACGACATATACATAAATATGACAGTTTAAATACTTGAAAACGGTGTTTTGTATGCTTTTGCATGCTTAAAACAGCATTTTTATCTTGCTTTCACCAACGTTAGCCATTACACACGACATATACATAAATATGACAATTTAAATACTTGAAATCAGCATTTTGTATGTTTTTGCAAGCTGAAAACAGCTATTTTATCTTGATTTTGCAAACATAAGCCATTACACACGACATATACATAAATATGACAGTTTAAATAATTGAAAACGGTGTTTTGTTTGCGTTTGCATGCTTAAAACAGCATTTTTATCTTGCTTTCACCAACATTAGCTATTATACACGACAGAAACATGAATATGACAATTTACATACTTGAAAACAGCATTTTGTATGTTTTTGCAAGCTGAAAACAGATATTTTATCTTGATTTTGCAAACATAAGCCATTACACACGACATATACATGAATATGACAGTTTAAATACTTGAAAATGGTGTTTTGTTTGCTTTTGCATGCTTAAAACAGCATTTTTATCTTGCTTTCACCAACATTTGCTATTATACAAGACAGAAACATGAATATGGCAGTCTAAAAACAGCTTTTTGTATGTTTTTGCAAGCAGAAAACAGCTATTTTATCTTGATTTTGCAAACATAAGCCATTACACACGACATATACATAAATATGACAGTTTAAATACTTGAAAACGGTGTTTTGTATGCTTTTGAATACTTAAAACAGCATTTTTATCTTGCTTTTACCAACATTAGCTATAATACACGACAGAAACATGAATGTGACAGTTTATATACTTGAAAACGGTGTTTTGTATGTATTTGCATGCTTAATACAGCATTTAAATCTTGCTTTCACCAACATTAGCTAATATACACGACAGAAACATGAATATGACAGTTTAAATACTTGAAAACGGTGTTTTGTATGCTTTTGCATGCTTAAAACAGCATTTTAATCTTGCTTTCACCGACATTAGCTATTATACACTACAGAAACATGAATATGACAGTTTAAATACTTGAAATCAGCATTTTGTATGTTTTTGTAAGCTGAAAACAGCTATTTTATCTTGATTTTGCAAACATAAGCCATAACACACGACATATACATGAATATGACAGTTTAAATACTTAAAAACGGTGTTTTGTATGCTTTTGCATGCTTAAAACAGCATTTTTATCTTGCTTTCACCAACATTAGCTTTTATACACGACAGAAACATGAATATGATAGTTTAAATACTTGAAAACAGCATTTTGAATGTTTTTGCAAGCTGAAAACAGCTATTTTATCTTGATTTTGCAAACATAAGCCATTACACACGACATATACATGAATATGACAGTTAAAATACTTGAAAACGGTGTTTTGAATGCTTTTGCATGCTTAAAACAGCATTTTTATCTTGCTTTAACCAACATTAGCTATTATACACGACAGAAACATGAATATGACAGTTTAAATACTTGAAAACGGTGTTTTGTATGCTTTTGCATGCTTAAAACAGCATTTTTATCTTGCTTTCACCAACATTACCTATTATACACGACAGAAACATGAATATGACAGTTTAAATACTTGAAAAAAGCATTTTGTATGTTTTTGCAAGCTGAAAACATCTATTTCATCAAGATTTTGCAAACATAAGCCATTACACACGACATATACATGAATATGACAGTTTAAATACTTGAAAACGGTGTTTTGTATGCTTTTGCATGCTTAAAATAGCATATTTATATTGCTTTCACCAACATTAGCTATTATACACGACAGAAACATGAATATGACAGTTTAAATACTTGAAAATAGCATTTTGTATGTTTTTGCAAGCTGAAAACAGCTATTTTATCTTGATTTTGCAAACTTAAGCCATTACACACGACATATACATGAATATGACAGTTTAAATACTTGAAAACGGTGTTTTGTATGCTTTTGCATGCTTAAAATAGCATTTTTATATTGCTTTCACCAACATTAGCTATTATACACGACAGAATCATGAATATGACAGTTTAAATACTTGAAAACAGCATTTAATATGTTTTTGCAAGCTGAAAACAGCTGTTTTATCTTAATTTTGTAAACATAAGCCATTACATACGACATATACATGAATATGACAGTTTAAATAATTGAAAACGGTGTTTTGTAAGTTTTTGCAAGCTGAAAACAGCTATTTTATCTTGATTTTGCAAACATAAGCCATTACACACGACATATACATAAATATGACAGTTTAAATACTTGAAAACGGTGTTTTGTATGCTTTTGAATGCTTAAAACAGCATTTTAATCTTGCTTTCACCAACATTAGCTATTATACACTACAAAAACATGAATATGACAATTTAAATACTTGAAATCAGAATTTTGTATGTTTTTGCAAGCTGAAAACAGCTATTTTATCTTGATTTTGCAAACATAAGCCATTACACACGACATATACATGAATATGACAGTTTAAATACTTAAAAACGGTGTTTTGTATGCTTTTGCATGCTTAAAACAGCATTTTTATCTTGCTTTCACCAACACTAGCTATTATACACGACAGAAACATGAATATGACAGTTTAAAAACTTGAAAACAGCATTTTTTATGTTTTTGCAAACTTAAAACAGCTATTTTATCTTGATTTTGCAAACATAAGCCATTACACACGACATGTACATGAATATGACAGTTTAAATACTTAAAAACGGTGTTTTGTATGCTTTTGCATGCTTAAAACAGCATTTTTATTTTGCTTTAACCAACATTACCTATTATACACGACAGAAACATGAATATGATAGTTTAAATACTTGAAAACAGCATTTTGTATGTTTTTGCAAGCTGAAAACAGCTATTTTATCTTGAATTTGCAAACATAAGCCATTACACACGACATATACATGAATATGACAGTTTAAATACTTGAAAACGGTGTTTTGTATGCTTTTGCATGCTTAAGATAGCATTTTTATATTGCTTCCACCAATATTAGCTATTATACACGACAGAAACATGAATATGACAGTTTAAATACTTGAAAACAGCATTTTGTTTGTTTTTGCAAGCTGAAAACAGCTATTTTATCTTGATTTTGCAAACATAAGCCATTACATACGACATATACAAGAATATGACAGTTTAAACACTTGAAAACGGGGTTTTGTATGTTTTTGCAAGCTGAAAACAGCTATTTTACCTTGATTTTGCAAACATAAGCCATTACACGCGACATATACATGAATAAGACAGTTTAAATACTTGAAAACGGTGTTTTGTATGCTTTTGCATGCTTAAAACAGCATTTTTATCTTGCTTTCACCAACGTTAGCCATTACACACGACATATACATAAATATGACAATTTAAATACTTGAAAACAGCATTTTGTATGTTTTTGCAAGCTGAAAACAGCTATTTTATCTTGATTTTGCAAACATAAGCCACTACACACGACATATACATAAATATGACAGTTTAAATACTTGAAAACGGTGTTTTGTATGCTTTTGAATGCTTAAAACAGCATTTTAATCTTGCTTTCACCAACATTAGCTATTATACACTACAGAAACATGAATATGACAGTTTAAATACTTGAAATCAGAATTTTGTATGTTTTTGCAAGCTGAAAACAGCTATTTTATCTTGATTTTGCAAACATAAGCCATTACACACGACATATACATGAATATGACAGTTTAAATACTTAAAAACGGTGTTTTGTATGCTTTTGCATGCTTAAAACAGCATTTTTATCTTGCTTTCACCAACATTAGCTATTATACACGACAGAAACATGAATATGACAGTTTAAATACTTGAAAACGGTGTTTTGTATGCTTTTGCATGCTTAAAACAGCATTTTAATCTTGCTCTCACCAACATTAGCTATTATACACGACAGAAACATGAATATGACAGTTTAAATACTTTCAAACAGCATTTTGTATGTTTTTGCAAGCTGAAAACAGCTATTTTATCTCGATTTTGCAAACATATGCCATTACACACGACATAAACATGAATATGACAGTTTAAATACTTAAAAACGGTGTTTTGTATGCTTTTGCATGCTTAAAACAGCATTTTTATCTTGCTTTCACCAACACTAGCTATTATACACGACAGAAACATGAATATGACAGTTTAAAAACTTGAAAACAGCATTTTGTATGTTTTTGCAACCTGAAAACAGCTATTTTATCTTGATTTTGCAAACATAAGCCATTACACACGACATATACATGAATATGACAGTTAAAATACTTAAAAACGGTGTTTTGTATGCTTTTGCATGCTTAAAACAGCATTTTTATTTTGCTTTAACCAACATTACCTATTATACACGACAGAAACATGAATATGACAGTTTAAATACTTGAAAACAGCATTTTGTTTGTTTTTGCAAGCTGAAAACAGCTATTTTATCTTGATTTTGCAAACATAAGCCATTACATACGACATATACTTGAATATGACAGTTTAAATACTTCAAAACTTGATTTTGTATGTTTTTGCAAACTGAAAACAGCTATTTTACCTTGATTTTGCAAACATAAGCCATTACACGCGACATATACATGAATAAGACAGTTTAAATACTTAAAAACGGTGTTTTGTATGCTTTTGCATGCTTAAAACAGCATTTTTATCTTGCTTTCACCAACGTTAGCCATTACACACGACATATACATAAATATGGCAATTTAAATACTTGAAAACCGCATTTTGTATGTTTTTGCATGCTGAAAACAGCTATTTTATCTTGATTTTGCAAACATAAGCCATAACACACGACATATACATAAACATGACAGTTTAAATAATTGAAAACGGTGTTTTGTTTGCTTTTGCATGCTTAAAACAGCATTTTTATCTTGCTTTCACCAACATTAGCTATTATACACGACAGAAACATGAATATGACAATTTACATACTTGAAAACAGCATTTTGTATGTTTTTGCAAGCTAAAAACAGCTATTTTATCTTGATTTTGCAAACATAAGCCATTACACACGACATATACATGAAAATGACAGTTTAAATACTTGAAAACGGTATTTTGTTTGCTTTTGCATGCTTAAAACAGCATTTTTATCTTGCTTTCACCAACATTAGCTATTATACACGACAGAAACATGAATATGACAGTCTGAATACTTGAAAACAGCATTTTGTATGTTTTTGCAAGCTGAAAACAGCTATTTTATCATGATTTTGCAAACATAAGCCATTACACACGACAAATACATGAATATGACAGTTTAAATACTTGAAAACGGTGTTTTGTTTGCTTTTGCATGCTTAAAACAGCATTTTTATCTTGCTTTCACCAACATTAGCTATTATACACGACATATACATGAATATGAAAATTTAAATTCTTGAAAACAGCATTTTGTATGTTTTTGCAAGCTGAATACAGCTATTTTATCTTGAATTTGCAAACATAAGCTATTACACACGACATATACATGAATATGACAGTTTAAATACTTGAAAACGGTGTTTTGTATGCTTTTGCATGCTTAAAACAGCATTTTTATCATGATTTCACCAACATTAGCTATTTTACACGACAGAAACATGAATATGACAGTTTATATACTTGAAAACAGCATTTTGTATGTTTTTGCAAGCTGAAAACAGCTATTTTATCTTGATTTTGCAAACATAAGCCATTACACACGACATATACATGAATATGATAGTTTAAATACTTAAAAACGGTGTTTTCTATGCTTTTGCTTGCTTAAAACAGCAATTTTATATTGATTTCACCAACATTAGCCATTAAACATGACAGAAACATGTATAATACAGTTTAAATACTTGAAAACAGCATTTTGTATGTTTTCGCAAGCTGGAAACAGCTATTTTATCTTGATTTTGCAAACATAAGCCATTACACACGACATATGCATGAATATGACTGTTTAAATACTTGAAAACGGTGTTTTGTATGCTTTTGCATGCTTAAAACAGCATTTTTATCTTGCTTTCACTAACATTAGCTATTATACACGACAGAAACATGAATATGACAGTTTATATACTTGAAAACATTATTTTGTATGTTTTTGCAAGCTGAAAACAGCTATTTTATCTTGATTTTGCAAACATAAGCCATTACACACGACATAAACATGAATATGACAGTTTAAAAACTTGAAAACGGTGTTTTGTATTCTTTTGCATGCTTAAAACAGCATATTTATCTTGCTTTCACCAACATTAGCTATTATACACGACAGAAACATGAATATGACAGTTTAAATACTTGAAAACAGCATTTTGAATGTTTTTGCAAGCTGAAAACAGCTATTTTATCTTGATTTTGCAAACATAAGCCATTACACACGACATATACATGAATATGACAGTTTAAATACATAAAAACGGTGTTTTGTATGCTTTTGCATGCTTAAAATAGCATTTCTATATTGCTTTCACCAACATTAGCTATTATACACGACATATACATGAATATGACAATTTAAATTCATGAAAACAGCATTTTGTATGTTTTTGCAAGCTGAAAACAGCTATTTTATCTTGATTTTGCAAACATAAGCCATTACACACGACATATACATAAATATGACAGTTTAAATAATTGAAAACGGTGTTTTGTTTGCGTTTGCATGCTTAAAACAGAATTTTTTTCTTGCTTTCACCAACATTAGCTATTATACACGATAGAAACATGAATAAGACAATTTACATACTTGAAAACAGCATTTTGTATGTTTTTGCAAGCTGAAAAAAGCTATTTTATCTTGATTTTGCAAACATAAGCCATTACACACGACACATACATGAATATGACAGTTTAAATACTTGAAAATAGTGTTTTGTTTGCTTTTGCATGCTTAAAACAGCATTTTTATCTTGCTTTCACCAACATTAGCTATTA
>CAWWDY010000272.1:0-51364 GCA_963942605.1 Poecilus cupreus
GTGTAGTGTCTTATGTTTGCAAAATCAAGATAAATAGCTGTTTCCAGCTTGCAAAAGCATACAAAAAGCGGTTTTCATGTTTTTAAACTGTCATATTTATGTAAATGTCGTGTGTAATGGCTTATGTTTGCAAAATCAAGATAAAATAGCTGTTTTCAGCTTGCAAAAACATACAAAATGCTGTTTTCAAGTATTTAAACTGTCATATTCATGTTTCTGTCGTGTATAATAACTAATGTTGGTGTAAACAAGATAAAATTGCAGTTTTAAGCATACAAAAGTATACAAAACACCGTTTTTAAGTATACAAACTGTCATATTCATGTATATGTCGTGTGTAGTGGCTTATGTTTGCAAAATCAAGATAAAATAGCTGTTTTCAGCTTGCAAAAACATACAAAATGCTGTTTTCAAGTATTTAAACTGTCATATTCATGTTTCTGTCCTGTATAATGGCTAATGTTGGTGAAATCTAGATAAAATTGCTGTTTTAAGAATGCAAAAGCATTCAAAACACCGTTTTTAAGTATACAAACTGTCATATTCATGTATATGTCGTGTGTAATGGCTTATGTTTGCAAAATCACGATAAAATAGCTGTTTTCAGCTTGCAAAAACATACAAAATGCGGTTTTAAAGTATTTAAACTGTCATATTCATGTTTCTATCGTGTATAATGGCTAATGTTGATGAAATCAAGGTAAAATTGCTATTCTAAGCATGCAAAAGCATACAAAACACCGATTTAAAAAAATAAAACTGTCATATTCATGTTTCTGTCGTGTATAATGGCTAATGTTGGTGAAATCAAGATAAAATTGCTGTTATAAGCATGCAAAAAAATACAAAACACCGTTTCTAAGTATTTAAACTATCATATACATGTATATGTCGTGTGTAATGGCTTATGCTGGCAAAGTCAAGATAAAATAGCTGTTTTCAGCTTGCAAAAACATACAAAATGCTGTTTTCAAGTATTTGAACTGTCATATTCATGTATATGCCGTGTATAATGGCTAATGTTGGTGAAATCAAGATAAAATTGCTATTCTAAGCATGCAAAGGCATACAAAACACCGATTTAAAGAAATAAAACTGTCATATTCATGTTTCTGTCGTGTATAATGGCTATAGTTGGTGAAATCAAGATAAAATTGCTGTTTTAAGCATGCAAAAAAATACAAAACACCGTTTCTAAGTATTTAAACTATCATATTCATGTATATGTCGTGTGTAATGGCTTATGCTGACAAAATCAAGATAAAATAGCTGTTTACAGCTTGCAAAAACATACAAAATGCTGTTTTCAAGTATTTAAACTGTCATATTCATGTTTCTGTCCTGTATAATGGCTAATGTTGGTGAAATCAAGATAAAATTACTGTTTTAAGAATGCAAAAGCATACAAAACACCCTTTTAAAGTATACAAACTGTCATATTCATGTATATGTCGTGTGTAATGGCTTATGCTTGCAAAATCAAGATAAAATAGCTGTTTTCAGCTTGCAAAAACATACAAAATGCTGTTTTAAATTATTTAAACTGTCATATTCATGTTTCTGTCGTGTATAATGGCTAATGTTGGTGAAATCAAGATAAAATTGCTGTTTTAAGCATGCAAAAGCATACAAAATACCGTTTTTAAGTACACAAACTGTCATATTCATGTATATGTCGTGTGTAATGGCTTATGTTTGCAAAATCAAGTTAAAATAGCTGTTTTCAGCTTGCAAAAACATACAAAATGCTGTTTTCAAGTATTTAAACTGTCATATTCATGTTTCTGTCGTGTATAATGGCTAATGTTGGTGAAATCAAAATAAAATTTCAGTTTTAAGCATGCAAAAGCATACAAAACACCGTTTTTAAGTACACAAACTGTCATATTCATTTATATGTCGTGTGTAATGGCTTATGTTTGCAAAATCAAGATAAAATAGCTGTTTTCAGCTTGCAAAAACATACAAAATGCTGTTTTCAAGTATTTAAACTGTGATATTCATGTTTCTGTCGTGTATAATGGCTAATGTTGGTGAAATCAAGATAAAATTGCTGTTTTAAGCATGCAAAAGCATACAAAATACCGTTTTTAAGTATACAAACTGTCATATTCATGTATATGTCGTGTGTAATGGCTTATGTTTGCATAATCAAGATAAAATAGCTGTTTTCAGCTTGCAAAAACATACAAAATGCTGTTTTCAAGTATTTAAACTGTCATATTCATGTTTCTGTCGTGTATAATTACTAATGTTGGTGAAATCAAGATAAAATTGCAGTTTTAAGCATGCAAAAGCATACAAAACACCGTTTTTAAGTATACAAACTGTCATATTCATGTATATGTCGTGTGTAGTGGCTTATGTTTTCAAAATCAAAATAAAATAGCTGTTTTCAGCTTGCAAAAACATACAAAATGCTGTTTTCAAGTATTTAAACTGTCAAATTCATGTTTCTGTCCTGTATAATGGCTAATGTTGGTGAAATCTAGATAAAATTGCTGTTTGACGAATGCAAAAGCATACAAAACACCGTTTTTAAGTATACAAACTGTCATATTCATGTATATATCGCGTATAGTGGCTATGTTTGCAAAATCAAGATAAAATAGCTGTTTTCAGCTTGCAAAAACATACAAAATGCTGTTTTCAAGTATTTAAACTGTCATATTCATGTTTCTGTCGTGTATAATAACTAATGTTGGTGAAAACAAGATAAAATTGCAGTTTTAAGCATACAAAAGTATACAAAACACCGTTTTTAAGTATACAAACTGTCATATTCATGTATATGTCGTGTGTAGTGGCTTATGTTTGCAAAATCAAGATAAAATAGCTGTTTTCAGCTTGCAAAAACATACAAAATGCTGTTTTCAAGTATTTAAACTGTCATATTCATGTTTCTGTCCTGTATAATGGCTAATGTTGGTGAAATCTAGATAAAATTGCTGTTTTAAGAATGCAAAAGCATTCAAAACACCGTTTTTAAGTATACAAACTGTCATATTCATGTATATGTCGTGTGTAATGGCTTATGTTTGCAAAATCACGATAAAATAGCTGTTTTCAGCTTGCAAAAACATACAAAATGCGGTTTTAAAGTATTTAAACTGTCATATTCATGTTTCTATCGTGTATAATGGCTAATGTTGATGAAATCAAGGTAAAATTGCTATTCTAAGCATGCAAAAGCATACAAAACACCGATTTAAAGAAATAAAACTGTCATATTCATGTTTCTGTCGTGTATAATGGCTAATGTTGGTGAAATCAAGATAAAATTGCTGTTTTAAGCATGCAAAAAAATACAAAACACCGTTTCTAAGTATTTAAACTATCATATACATGTATATGTCGTGTGTAATGGCTTATGCTGGCAAAGTCAAGATAAAATAGCTGTTTTCAGCTTGCAAAAACATACAAAATGCTGTTTTCAAGTATTTGAACTGTCATATTCATGTATATGCCGTGTATAATGGCTAATGTTGGTGAAACCAAGATAAAATTGCTGTTTTAAGCATTCAAAAGCATACAAAACACCGTTTTTAAGTATTTAAACTATCATATTCATGTATATGTCGTGTGTAATAACTTATGTTTGCAAAATCACGATAAAATAGCTGTTTACAGCTTGCAAAAACATACAAAATGCTGTTTTCTAGTATTTAAACTGTCATATTCATGTTTCTGTCCTGTATAATGGCTAATGTTGGTGAAATCAAGATAAAATTGCTGTTTTAAGAATGCAAAAGCATACAAAACACCCTTTTAAAGTATACAAACTGTCATATTCATGTATATGTCGTGTGTAATGGCTTATGCTTGCAAAATCAAGATAAAATAGCTGTTTTCAGCTTGCAAAAACATACAAAATGCTGTTTTAAATTATTTAAACTCTCATATTCATGTTTCTGTCGTGTATAATGGCTAATGTTGGTGAAATCAAGATAAAATTGCTGTTTTAAGCATGCAAAAGCATACAAAATACCGTTTTTAAGTACACAAACTGTCATATTCATGTATATGTCGTGTGTAATGGCTTATGTTTGCAAAATCAAGTTAAAATAGCTGTTTTCAGCTTGCAAAAACATACAAAATGCTGTTTTCAAGTATTTAAAGTGTCATATTCATGTTTCTGTCGTGTATAATGGCTAATGTTGGTGAAATCAAAATAAAATTTCAGTTTTAAGCATGCAAAAGCATACAAAACACCGTTTTTAAGTACACAAACTGTCATATTCATTTATATGTCGTGTGTAATGGCTTATGTTTGCAAAATCAAGATAAAATAGCTGTTTTCAGCTTGCAAAAACATACAAAATGCTGTTTTCAAGTATTTAAACTGTGATATTCATGTTTCTGTCGTGTATAATGGCTAATGTTGGTGAAATCAAGATAAAATTGCTGTTGTAAGCATGCAAAAGCATACAAAATACCGTTTTTAAGTATACAAACTGTCATATTCATGTATATGTCGTGTGTAATGGCTTATGTTTGCATAATCAAGATAAAATAGCTGTTTTCAGCTTGCAAAAACATACAAAATGCTGTTTTCAAGTATTTAAACTGTCATATTCATGTTTCTGTCGTGTATAATTACTAATGTTGGTGAAATCAAGATAAAATTGCAGTTTTAAGCATGCAAAAGCATACAAAACACCGTTTTTAAGTATACAAACTGTCATATTCATGTATATGTCGTGTGTAGTGGCTTATGTTTGCAAAATCAAAATAAAATAGCTGTTTTCAGCTTGCAAAAACATACAAAATGCTGTTTTCAAGTATTTAAACTGTCATATTCATGTTTCTGTCCTGTATAATGGCTAATGTTGGTGAAATCTAGATAAAATTGCTGTTTTACGAATGCAAAAGCATACAAAACACCCTTTTTAAGTATACAAACTATCATATTCATGTATATGTCGTGTGTAATGGCTTATGTTTGCAAAATCAAGATAAAATAGCTGTTTTCAGCTTGCAAAAACATACAAAATGCAGTTTTCAAGTATTTAAACTGTCATATTCATGTTTCTGTCGTGTATAATGGCTTATCTTTGCAAAATCAAGATAAAATAGCTGTTTTCAACTTGCAAAAACATACAAAATGCTGTTTTCAAGTATTTAAACTGTCATCTTCATGTTTCTGTCGTGTATAATGGCTAATGTTGGTGAAATCAAAATAAAATTGCAGTTTTAATCATGCAAAAGCATACAAAACACCGTTTTTAAGTATACAAACTGTCATATTCATGTATATGTCGTGTGTAATGGTTTATGTTTGCAAAATCAAGATAAAATAGCTGTTTTCAGCTTGCAAAAACATACAAAATGCTGTTTTAAATTATTTAAACTGTCATATTCATGTTTCTGTCGTGTATAATGGCTAATGTTGGTGAAATCAAGATAAAATTGCTGTTTTAAGCATGCAAAAGCATACAAAATACCGTTTTTAAGTACACAAACTGTCATATTCATGTATATGTCGTGTGTAATGGCTTATGTTTGCAAAATCAAGATAAAATAGCTGTTTTCAGCTTGAAAAAACATACAAAATGCTGTTTTCAAGTATTTATACTGTCATATTCATGTTTCTGTCGTGTATAATGGCTAATGTTAGTGAAATCAAGATAAAATTTCTGTTTAAACATGCAAAAGCATACAAAACACCGTTTTTAAGTATACAAACTGTCATATTCATGTATATGTCGAGTGTAATGGCTTATGTTTGCAAAAGCAAGATAAAATAGCTGTTTTCAACTTGCAAAAACATACAAAATGCTGTTTTCAAGTATTTAAACTGTCATATTCATGTTTCTGTCGTGTATAATGGCTAATGTTGGTGAAATCAAGATAAAATTGCAGTTTTAAGCATGCAAAAGCATACGAAACACCGTTTTTAAGTATACAAACTGTCATATTCATATTTATGTCGTGTGTAATGGTTTATGTTTGCAAAATCAAGATAAAATAGCTGTTTTCAGCTTGCAAAAACTTACAAAATGCTGTTTTAAAGTATTTAAACTGTCATATTCATGTTTCTGTAGTGTATAATGGCTAATGTTGGTGAAATCAAGATAAAATTGCAGTTTTAATCATGCAAAAGCATACAAAACACCGTTTTTATGTATACAAACTGTCATATTTATGTAAATGTCGTGTCAAATGGCTTATGTTTGCAAAATCAAGATAAAATAGCTGTTTTCAGCTTGCAAAAACATACAAAATGCTGTTTTCAAGTATTTAAACTGTCATATTCATGTTTCTGTCGTGTATAATGGCTAATGTTGTTGAAATCAAAATAAAATTGCAGTTTTAAGCATGCAAAAGCATACAAAACACCGTTTTTAAGTACACAAACTGTCATATTCATTTATATGTCGTGTGTAATGGCTTATGTTTGCAAAATCAAGATAAAATAGCTGTTTTCAGCTTGCAAAAACATAAAAATGCTGTTTTCAAGTATTTAAACTGTCATATTCATGTTTCTGTCGTGTATAATGGCTAATGTTGGTGAAATCAAGATAAAATTGCTGTTTTAAGCATGCAAAAGCATACAAAACACCGTTTTTAAGTATACAAACTGTCATATTCATGTATATGTCGTGTGTAATGGCTTATGTTTGCATAATCAAGATAAAATAGCTGTTTTCAGCTTGCAAAAACATACAAAATGCTGTTTTCAAGTATGTAAACAGTCATATTCATGTTTCTGTCGTGTATAATTACTAATGTTGGTGAAATCAAGATAAAATTGCAGTTTTAAGCATGCAAAAGCATGCAAAAGCATACAAAACACCGTTTTTCAGTATACAAACTGTCATATTCATGTATATGTCGTGTGTAGTGGCTTATGTTTGCAAAATCAAAATAAAATAGCTGTTTTCAGCTTGCAAAAACATACAAAATGCTGTTTTCAAGTATTTAAACTGTCATATTCATGTTTCTGTCCTGTATAATGGCTAATGTTGGTGAAATCTAGATAAAATTGCTGTTTTAAGAATGCAAAAGCATACAAAACACCCTTTTTAAGTATACAAACTATCATATTCATGTATATGTCGTGTGTAATGGCTTATGTTTGCAAAATCAAGATAAAATAGCTGTTTTCAGCTTGCAAAAACATACAAAATGCAGTTTTCAAGTATTTAAACTGTCATATTCATGTTTCTGTCGTGTATAATGGCTTATGTTTGCAAAATCAAGATAAAATAGCTGCTTTCAGCTTGCAAAAACATACAAAATGCTGTTTTCAAGTATTTATACTGTCATATTCATGTTTCTGTCGTGTATAATGGCTAATGTTAGTGAAATCAAGATAAAATTTCTGTTTAAACATGCAAAAGCATACAAAACACCGTTTTTAAGTATACAAACTGTCATATTCATGTATATGTCGAGTGTAATGGCTTATGTTTGCAAAAGCAAGATAAAATAGCTGTTTTCAACTTGCAAAAACATACAAAATGCTGTTTTCAAGTATTTAAACTGTCATATTCATGTTTCTGTCGTGTATAATGGCTAATGTTGGTGAAATCAAGATAAAATTGCAGTTTTAAGCATGCAAAAGCATACGAAACACCGTTTTTAAGTATACAAACTGTCATATTCATATTTATGTCGTGTGTAATGGTTTATGTTTGCAAAATCAAAATAAAATAGCTGTTTTCAGCTTGCAAAAACTTACAAAATGCTGTTTTAAAGTATTTAAACTGTCATATTCATGTTTCTGTAGTGTATAATGGCTAATGTTGGTGAAATCAAGATAAAATTGCAGTTTTAATCATGCAAAAGCATACAAAACACCGTTTTTATGTATACAAACTGTCATATTTATGTAAATGTCGTGTCAAATGGCTTATGTTTGCAAAATCAAGATAAAATAGCTGTTTTCAGCTTGCAAAAACATACAAAATGCTGTTTTCAAGTATTTAAACTGTCATATTCATGTTTCTGTCGTGTATAATGGCTAATGTTGTTGAAATCAAAATAAAATTGCAGTTTTAAGCATGCAAAAGCATACAAAACACCGTTTTTAAGTACACAAACTGTCACATTCATTTATATGTCGTGTGTAATGGCTTATGTTTGCAAAATCAAGATAAAATAGCTGTTTTCAGCTTGCAAAAACATAAAAATGCTGTTTTCAAGTATTTAAACTGTCATATTCATGTTTCTGTCGTGTATAATGGCTAATGTTGGTGAAATCAAGATAAAATTGCTGTTTTAAGCATGCAAAAGCATACAAAACACCGTTTTTAAGTATACAAACTGTCATATTCATGTATATGTCGTGTGTAATGGCTTATGTTTGCATAATCAAGATAAAATAGCTGTTTTCAGCTTGCAAAAACATACAAAATGCTGTTTTCAAGTATGTAAACAGTCATATTCATGTTTCTGTCGTGTATAATTACTAATGTTGGTGAAATCAAGATAAAATTGCAGTTTTAAGCATGCAAAAGCATACAAAACACCGTTTTTAAGTATACAAACTGTCATATTCATGTATATGTCGTGTGTAGTGGCTTATGTTTGCAAAATCAAAATAAAATAGCTGTTTTCAGCTTGCAAAAACATACAAAATGCTGTTTTCAAGTATTTAAACTGTCATATTCATGTTTCTGTCCTGTATAATGGCTAATGTTGGTGAAATCTAGATAAAATTGCTGTTTTAAGAATGCAAAAGCATACAAAACACCCTTTTTAAGTATACAAACTATCATATTCATGTATATGTCGTGTGTAATGGCTTATGTTTGCAAAATCAAGATAAAATAGCTGTTTTCAGCTTGCAAAAACATACAAAATGCAGTTTTCAAGTATTTAAACTGTCATATTCATGTTTCTGTCGTGTATAATGGCTTATGTTTGCAAAATCAAGATAAAATAGCTGCTTTCAGCTTGCAAAAACATACAAAATGCTGTTTTCAAGTATTTATACTGTCATATTCATGTTTCTGTCGTGTATAATGGCTAATGTTAGTGAAATCAAGATAAAATTTCTGTTTAAACATGCAAAAGCATACAAAACACCGTTTTTAAGTATACAAACTGTCATATTCATGTATATGTCGAGTGTAATGGCTTATGTTTGCAAAAGCAAGATAAAATAGCTGTTTTCAACTTGCAAAAACATACAAAATGCTGTTTTCAAGTATTTAAACTGTCATATTCATGTTTCTGTCGTGTATAATGGCTAATGTTGGTGAAATCAAGATAAAATTGCAGTTTTAAGCATGCAAAAGCATACGAAACACCGTTTTTAAGTATACAAACTGTCATATTCATATTTATGTCGTGTGTAATGGTTTATGTTTGCAAAATCAAAATAAAATAGCTGTTTTCAGCTTGCAAAAACTTACAAAATGCTGTTTTAAAGTATTTAAACTGTCATATTCATGTTTCTGTAGTGTATAATGGCTAATGTTGGTGAAATCAAGATAAAATTGCAGTTTTAATCATGCAAAAGCATACAAAACACCGTTTTTATGTATACAAACTGTCATATTTATGTAAATGTCGTGTCAAATGGCTTATGTTTGCAAAATCAAGATAAAATAGCTGTTTTCAGCTTGCAAAAACATACAAAATGCTGTTTTCAAGTATTTAAACTGTCATATTCATGTTTCTGTCGTGTATAATGGCTAATGTTGTTGAAATCAAAATAAAATTGCAGTTTTAAGCATGCAAAAGCATACAAAACACCGTTTTTAAGTACACAAACTGTCACATTCATTTATATGTCGTGTGTAATGGCTTATGTTTGCAAAATCAAGATAAAATAGCTGTTTTCAGCTTGCAAAAACATAAAAATGCTGTTTTCAAGTATTTAAACTGTCATATTCATGTTTCTGTCGTGTATAATGGCTAATGTTGGTGAAATCAAGATAAAATTGCTGTTTTAAGCATGCAAAAGCATACAAAACACCGTTTTTAAGTATACAAACTGTCATATTCATGTATATGTCGTGTGTAATGGCTTATGTTTGCATAATCAAGATAAAATAGCTGTTTTCAGCTTGCAAAAACATACAAAATGCTGTTTTCAAGTATGTAAACAGTCATATTCATGTTTCTGTCGTGTATAATTACTAATGTTGGTGAAATCAAGATAAAATTGCAGTTTTAAGCATGCAAAAGCATACAAAACACCGTTTTTAAGTATACAAACTGTCATATTCATGTATATGTCGTGTGTAGTGGCTTATGTTTGCAAAATCAAAATAAAATAGCTGTTTTCAGCTTGCAAAAACATACAAAATGCTGTTTTCAAGTATTTAAACTGTCATATTCATGTTTCTGTCCTGTATAATGGCTAATGTTGGTGAAATCTAGATAAAATTGCTGTTTTAAGAATGCAAAAGCATACAAAACACCCTTTTTAAGTATACAAACTATCATATTCATGTATATGTCGTGTGTAATGGCTTATGTTTGCAAAATCAAGATAAAATAGCTGTTTTCAGCTTGCAAAAACATACAAAATGCAGTTTTCAAGTATTTAAACTGTCATATTCATGTTTCTGTCGTGTATAATGGCTTATGTTTGCAAAATCAAGATAAAATAGCTGCTTTCAGCTTGCAAAAACATACAAAATGCTGTTTTCAAGTATTTAAACTGTCATCTTCATGTTTCTGTCGTGTATAATGGCTAATGTTGGTGAAATCAAATTAAAATTGCAGTTTTAATCATGCAAAAGCATACAAAACACCGTTTTTAAGTATACAAACTGTCATATTCATGTATATGTCGTGTGTAATGGTTTATGTTTGCAAAATCAAGATAAAATAGCTGTTTTCAGCTTGCAAAAACATAAAAAATGCTGTTTTCAAGTATTTAAACTGTCATATTCATGTTTCTGTCGTGTATAATTACTAATGTTGGTGAAATCAAGATAAAATTGCAGTTTTAAGCATGCAAAAGCATACAAAACACCGTTTTTAAGTATACAAACTGTCATATTCATGTATATGTCGTGTGTAGTGACTTATGTTTGCAAAATCAAAATAAAATAGCTGTTTTCAGCTTGCAAAAACATACAAAATGCTGTTTTCAAGTATTTAAACTGTCATATTCATGTTTCTGTCCTGTATAATGGCTAATGTTGGTGAAATCTAGATAAAATTGCTGTTTTACGCATGCAAAAGCATACAAAACACCCTTTTTAAGTATACAAACTATCATATTCATGTATATTGTTACGTGTCAGTTTCGTATCCCATTCCTTTTTTTTTGTTCATATCCTTAGATCCTTTCTCATTAATTTATTGGTTTCCTTTCCTCTACTAACCTAAAAGAAAAATTGTGTAGTTAAAGAATTGATCAATGTAACTTAATAATTTCTGATTTTACACTTACCTGTAATGATTTACATAGTTAAATTTGATTTATTGCCGTGCTTTAGTTGCCACATATTAGAATTATTTCCCTTTTTCCCTCCAAGGACTTATTTGTTGATATCTTGTTGACACTTTAGAATTGTTTAAACGCGCAGGCGTCATTAGTGTGTAAAGGCGCAGCTATAGCGCTGCGTATTTGATAAAACTTAGTTTAAATATTTAGACCTTTATTCTCGTTATAAACATAAACTACAGTACATCCTCGATTATTAATAATAACCCTTAAACTACCTTTCACATTTAATTCCCTTGTTTGCCTGCCTTTTCTGCGAGATTATGCATTGTATACATGCCTTTAGTTGCTGTTTTTATTGTTTGTCGCTAGTGTTCTGACACTTTCTTTGTTTTCTTCTTAAATTCGTATAGCTGTCCTTGTCCATGACTCTCTTTCTTAAAATTAAAAATTTTACACAAGTCAGTGGGAAGTTGAGAAAGAAAGACACGAAGCGAGAACAGTTGAAGTCGTACCGTCGTTTATAAGTTTTGGTTGTTTACTAATATTGTTTCTGCAATACCCAGTTTTGGGGATCTTGGGTAATCACCAAACGTAGTTTCGGGAGCAGTGTTTGTGTGATATTTCGTTTGCATTCTCCGGAATAGCTCAGTTGTTGAGGATTTAAAATAAACGGTCGGCGACCGCCATTGTTCCACCTTCACGCCTCGTGAGTGCGCTCAAACTCAGGCAGCGCATACCTAGCTTCCTTGGTACCCGACCAACAGCCTTCGGTGTCCTGCGTCTCAGCCCAGACCGCCAAAGTGCACCCGCCGCGAGCCAGATCCAGTGATCCAGATATTGGCGGCCCATAAGAGCGCGGAGCGAGGGGCAAGGGGTACTCCAGCGGCCAGTAGTGGCTCGTCGTACAGCTAAGTGAATTATTATAACTGTTAGCTACTTGTTATTTCTCCCGCGAATTTTATCGCCCTGATTTTGTGTATTTGTGCAACCATTTGCCATCTCATTGTTGCCGATGGAGATTGGTCAGTTTTTACGATTGTTGTCTCATTTATTCTATCAGTTTTAATTATTATCAGAAACACTTTGATTGGTTTAGTTATTAATATTATTACATGTTGCTTTATGTAAATTAAACATTTTCATTTATAAATTATTGTAATTTCAATTATTATAATTTCCATTATTATTTACTGTTGATTTCGCAACGCCTTGTCTGGGGTAATCCGAGAATTGTTTTATTGTTCTTATACGTCTTATACGCTCAACCCCATTGTTGTAAACCGACGTCGATCGACCTAGGGTCTTATGTTTTAGAACTTTTGTACTTTATTTGCGGGCAGTGTATAAACGTTACGGTATTTCATTCACGTCATTTACTCAAAGCAGCATTGGCTGTTCTTCCTCGCGTCACCCCTACACAGTGCGTAGTTTCTTTTGTTTATTTTTTGTTTATTACATTTTCATCAACGCAGTAAATATTTTTACTTTAACTTTTCTGTGTTTGAATGTAAGGAAACTTACCCAACCTACCCAATCAATCAGTGGTGACAAAGTGAGTGTTACTTTATCATTATTATCTCGTTCTGTGATACACAAATCACGGTAAGTATGATGAGTTACTGAGCACGCTGGTATTGTTATATATATTTATTTAGTGTTATTTGTTTTGTTGTGTTTTTATTTGAACAGGTCTCCAACATCTTGGTTGCTGCTGACGGTTGCGCAGCGGATGCACTCCTCGTACACCACATTTCCTTACGCTGTATCCGTTACCTTCCTGCGCGCCTAGATTATTGTTTCTGCTCCTGGTACCTTCGCGGTTGGGTACCGCTGGCTGTAAAGCGACCGCGTGGCGCCCTCTCTAATATTACCGTTGTTATCGATTTCCTAGAACCAAAAATCGACCCACACCCATCTCCACTGATCTATTTAGCTAGCTGCCTCCATCAAGGAGCAAAGTTACGCCTGCATAACCACCACGGTTTTACAGGGTAACAAATTGGCGCCCAACGTGGGGCAACCTAACAAATTTGACGACCAACTACGAGGCCTGTTTTTACTTCTCTTTTCTGTTGATAAATATTAGGGTAGATACATAGATTGTCTTGGATTGTTATAATAAATTTTTGTTTTTATGCTTTATTTTCTCTTGTCTTTATTATGGAACCAAACCGCTTATTGAAAGACGAACTAGAATACGAACTTAGGGTTCGAGGAGTTGCTAATAGTAATCGTCAGACGGTTATGAGCCTACGGAAAGAACTGCTGAAACGGCTTGCCACCGAGGATATAGAAGACCTTCCGAATACTCCGGCTATCCCACTTGATTCTAACACCGAAGTGGATATATGTACGGAAAAGATTATTTTATTGCAGGGACTAATTGACGAGTTTTCCGGCACGTCGACAAGTGTTGCCTTTCTTAAGATTACCACTAAAATGCAACATCTTATCTCCAGATTGGCTAGAATTCATAGTGATAATGCCGACGTTACAGCAGCTGTTGCGCAGTTACAGAATCGCATTCAGGAAGCGGAAGATAAACTTATGGAGATCGCCGACACAGCTGATGATCAACTCAAAGAACCTAAACATGAAGTACCTCCAGAGCCAGTAGTAGCTAGAAAACAAATTCCAATAGCAAGATGGGATATATCTTTCTCTGGGGAGGGTGAGATAAGCGTCAATGCATTTCTCGAACGTATTGAAGACTATCGGATATCTCGCATGGCGTCTGAGAGCGAATTATGTGATTCCATTATTGAACTGCTGAAAGGTCGAGCTCTCATTTGGTATAGGTCAGTACGTAGTCAAATTAAAAATTGGAGGGATTTTGTGAAGCTGGTGCGTGAGGAATATGAGCCTTTTGACTATGAGGCGGACCTTTGGAACGAGATTCGTAATCGTACGCAGGGCGCAGACGAACCCATCGGCACTTATGTGTCCTGCATGGCTAATCTTTTTAGCAGACTACCAGCATCACCATCGGAAAATGAGAAGTTGCAAGTATTGCGTCGCAACATTCTGCCATATTTAATCCAGGGCATTGGATTGGAACCAGTTGAGTCTGTTGAGAAGCTTCTTCGTGTCTGTAAACAGCTGGAAGTTAACCGACTGATGGCTGAAAAGTTTACTCCTCCGCCAAGTAATCGGAAAAATTTATTAGAACCAGATTTAGCCTATCATGGACGTGCTCGAGCAGCCCCAGTCCATGCCACTGAAGTTCCCTCTTCTTCGGCTCCAAAAAGAGTCTTTACTTGTTGGAATTGTCGCTGTGTAGGTCATAAGGCACAAGAATGCACCGAACCTTTTCGTCAGCATTGTTTTGGTTGTGGTAGAGCTGGCGTTATTTTGCGAAACTGCCCACGGTGCTCGGGAAACGGTCAAGGGAGGCACTAGATGGCCGGGTTGTGTCTTCCGTTACTCCTCTTTCGGCCAAACAAGTCGAGTATGAGCGGAATTTAGCAGTTGTCAATTTCATCATTTCGCACTTGGGTGATGATCAACGTCCATACCTGCAAATTTCAATATTCGAGCATAAGTTTTTAGGTCTTCTTGATTCGGGAGCTAGTAGGTCAATCTTAGGTAAGAATGGTTGGGAAATTTTGATGCTCATGGGATTAACACTTGACGAAAAAGATGCTCCTGTTTGCAGAGTAGCGGATGGTAAAGAATGTTCCAGCTTAGGGTCTATAACGGTGCCAGTTCGTCTGATGAATCAAATTAAATTGATTAAGTTTTTAGTTGTTCCAAACGTCACCACGTCTATTATTTTGGGTATGGATTTTTGGTGTACGATGGGCATCGTGCCCGATCTTCGTAACGATGTGTGGAATTTTTCGGCAGTATCTTCGGTGAACATTGAAAACGGTATGATGTCAGAGTTGTCGTCAGAGCAGCAGAAACAGTTAAGTGTCCTGATAGAGAGTTATTGGAATACGACTAGTAGAAAAATCGGGTGCACCACCTTGGTCGAACACAAAATTGTGACAGATTCGGAACCGATCAAACAGCGTTACTACCCTGTTTCTCCGGCCATGCAACGTCATATTGACAAGGAACTAGATCAAATGCTGGCAGATGATATTATTGAACCTTCTTCAAGCCCATGGGCTTCCCCAATACTCATGGTTCCAAAAAAAGATGGCGACTTTCGGTTCTGCGTTGACTTTAGAAAAGTCAACAAAGTTACGAAAAAAGATGCATACCCGATTCCATACGTGTCAAGTATTTTAGATCGGTTGCGAGGTGCCAAGTTTTTGAGCTCGCTGGATATTAAATCGGCATATTGGCAAATACCGATGAGTGAAAGTAGCCGTGAATATACAGCTTTTACAGTGCCAAATAGAGGTCTCTTTCAGTTTAAACGTATGCCATTTGGCCTTACGAACGCGCCGGCTACGTGGCAAAGACTCATTGATCGCGTGTTAGGGCCCGACCTTGAACCTTATGTTTTTGTTTATTTAGATGACGTCATCGTCATCTCAGACAGTTTTGAACACCATTTAGACGTTTTGAAAAAGATTTTTGAACGTGTTTCGGCTGCGGGCCTCACCTTAAGTCGGGAGAAATGTAAGTTCTGCCGCCCTGAATTACGTTACTTGGGTTATGTGGTTGATAAGCAGGGATTAAGGGTAGACCCGGATAAGGTGAGTGCGATATTAAATATCCCGACACCCACCTGTGTATCTGACGTGAGAAGCTTCTTGGGGATGGCATCATGGTACCGTCGGTTTGTGAAGGACTTCTCTTCTATAAGTTCTCCACTCACTAGTTTGTTGAAACGGAAAAATAAATGGCATTGGACTGGAGAATGTCAGGAAGCTTTTAATAGATTAAAAGAGTGTCTGGTTACGGCTCCTATTTTGTCATGTCCTGACTTTTCTCGTCCATTTACCGTCCAAACCGACGCCAGTGGTTTTGGGTTAGGAGCCGTTCTCTCGCAAGTCTTCGATGATGGCGAGCGAGTCGTGTGTTTTCTCAGCAGATCGTTGACAAGAAATGAAAAGAACTATACGACGACAGAAAGGGAATGCTTGGCAGTTGTGTGGGCCCTGGATAAACTGCGTCCATATTTAGAAGGCACGCATTTTACGGTAGTGACAGATCACCACTCTTTAGTATGGCTCAACAACTTAAAGGATCCGTCAGGCAGACTGTGCCGTTGGAGCGTCAAGCTGCAACAATATGAGTTTGACATAGTGCATAGAAGAGGTAAAGAAAATGTCGTACCTGATTGCCTATCCAGATCCGTTCCATCTGTTGAAAGTGCTTTCATTGCCCCTTTGGCAGCCCAAACTGTCACCGACACCTGGTACAACAAGATGTTGAGTCATGTGGTAGACAAGCCACACAAATTTCCTGCTTGGAGAGTCGAAGGTAACGTGTTGTTTAAGTATGTTCGTTCTTCTGCTTCAAATTTAATGGACGAACAAGATTCATGGAAACGTATCATTCCTCAAGAGCAACGGCGTCAAATCCTAAAAATAGTCCATGATTCACCAGTTTCCGGTCACCCTGGAATAAATAAAACCTACCACAGGCTGCGTACACGTTATTATTGGCCGAAAATGATGGACGACGTGAAGGCTTATGTAAACCGTTGTGTGGTGTGCGCGGAACATAAAGTTGAGCAGAAAAGTACTCCGGGTTTGATGGGTTCACGTCCTCGAGTTTTCCGGCCATTTCAATTAATTAGCACGGATTTAATTGGTCCACTTCCTCCCAGTTCTAAAAATTTTCGGTATATCTTATTAGTTTGCGATTATTTTAGCAAATTCGTGCTTACCTTTCCTTTGCGGAGTGCCACTAGTCAAGCAGTTATCCAACGCATCGAAAATGATGTTTTCCTTTTATTTGGCGTTCCACAATATCTAATCTGCGACAATGGAGTGCAATATCGGAGTGAAGTTTTCCGTCAGATGTGTGCAAAGTATGGAGTTACCATATTGTTTAATGCTCTGTACCACGCGCAGAACAACCCCACGGAACGGGTAAATAGGGTGGTAAAAACAATGCTGTCGTCTTACGTTAATGAAAACCAAAAAAAGTGGGATCTATACTTGCCTTCGGTTAGCTGCGCCATACGCACCCAAGTACATGAAGCTACCGGTTGCACCCCTTACTTTGCCAATTTCGGACGAGAGCAAATTTTGA
This sequence comes from Poecilus cupreus, assembly GCA_963942605.1. Taxonomy (NCBI): domain Eukaryota; kingdom Metazoa; phylum Arthropoda; class Insecta; order Coleoptera; family Carabidae; genus Poecilus; species Poecilus cupreus. The sequence goes on from CAWWDY010000272.1 coordinate 17,513, forward strand.
CAGGCACGGATTACGTGATAGACGCCGTGAATCAGGATGGCACGATCGATGTAGACCGCGGCGATGTGAAAGAGAAAAAGCCTGCTCAGTTAGTCAAGATCTGCACCGAAATACGAAAACGTTTAGATCAGGCTCACGCTCGAAGTAAAGTCCGTTATGATCTTCGACGTCGACCCGTGGAATATGTTGTAGGACAGGTCGTCTGGCGAAGGAACTTTAAATTATCAAATGCTGCCGAGAACTATGCAAGTAAGCTTGCAGCTAAATACGTTGGACCTTTTAAAGTGCGTAAGAAAGTCTCGAATTACGTTTATGAACTGGAGGATAACGACGGAAGTTTATGTGGGACTTGGCATGTGAAAGATTTAAAGCCTGGGCCAGATCGAAACTCTGCAGAAGATGCAAATAATTTATTTTAATTATGGTTCCATTGATATAATATATGTTTTGTTCTTTCTTACCTCTTAATTCACTTCCAGTTCTTGTTGTTTAAGTGCAATACAATTCTATATTTCTCGTGAGCGACTATTCTTCTTCCTTTTTCGCGTCTCGTTGTGAGATTTAATTCCTTCGGAATTAAACCTCAAGGAAGTAGAAGGGGGATTTGTTACGTGTCAGTTTCGTATCCCATTCCTTTTTTTTTGTTCATATCCTTAGATCCTTTCTCATTAATTTATTGGTTTCCTTTCCTCTACTAACCTAAAAGAAAAATTGTGTAGTTAAAGAATTGATCAATGTAACTTAATAATTTCTGATTTTACACTTACCTGTAATGATTTACATAGTTAAATTTGATTTATTGCCGTGCTTTAGTTGCCACATATTAGAATTATTTCCCTTTTTCCCTCCAAGGACTTATTTGTTGATATCTTGTTGACACTTTAGAATTGTTTAAACGCGCAGGCGTCATTAGTGTGTAAAGGCGCAGCTATAGCGCTGCGTATTTGATAAAACTTAGTTTAAATATTTAGACCTTTATTCTCGTTATAAACATAAACTACAGTACATCCTCGATTATTAATAATAACCCTTAAACTACCTTTCACATTTAATTCCCTTGTTTGCCTGCCTTTTCTGCGAGATTATGCATTGTATACATGCCTTTAGTTGCTGTTTTTATTGTTTGTCGCTAGTGTTCTGACACTTTCTTTGTTTTCTTCTTAAATTCGTATAGCTGTCCTTGTCCATGACTCTCTTTCTTAAAATTAAAAATTTTACACAAGTCAGTGGGAAGTTGAGAAAGAAAGACACGAAGCGAGAACAGTTGAAGTCGTACCGTCGTTTATAAGTTTTGGTTGTTTACTAATATTGTTTCTGCAATACCCAGTTTTGGGGATCTTGGGTAATCACCAAACGTAGTTTCGGGAGCAGTGTTTGTGTGATATTTCGTTTGCATTCTCCGGAATAGCTCAGTTGTTGAGGATTTAAAATAAACGGTCGGCGACCGCCATTGTTCCACCTTCACGCCTCGTGAGTGCGCTCAAACTCAGGCAGCGCATACCTAGCTTCCTTGGTACCCGACCAACAGCCTTCGGTGTCCTGCGTCTCAGCCCAGACCGCCAAAGTGCACCCGCCGCGAGCCAGATCCAGTGATCCAGATATTGGCGGCCCATAAGAGCGCGGAGCGAGGGGCAAGGGGTACTCCAGCGGCCAGTAGTGGCTCGTCGTACAGCTAAGTGAATTATTATAACTGTTAGCTACTTGTTATTTCTCCCGCGAATTTTATCGCCCTGATTTTGTGTATTTGTGCAACCATTTGCCATCTCATTGTTGCCGATGGAGATTGGTCAGTTTTTACGATTGTTGTCTCATTTATTCTATCAGTTTTAATTATTATCAGAAACACTTTGATTGGTTTAGTTATTAATATTATTACATGTTGCTTTATGTAAATTAAACATTTTCATTTATAAATTATTGTAATTTCAATTATTATAATTTCCATTATTATTTACTGTTGATTTCGCAACGCCTTGTCTGGGGTAATCCGAGAATTGTTTTATTGTTCTTATACGTCTTATACGCTCAACCCCATTGTTGTAAACCGACGTCGATCGACCTAGGGTCTTATGTTTTAGAACTTTTGTACTTTATTTGCGGGCAGTGTATAAACGTTACGGTATTTCATTCACGTCATTTACTCAAAGCAGCATTGGCTGTTCTTCCTCGCGTCACCCCTACACAGTGCGTAGTTTCTTTTGTTTATTTTTTGTTTATTACATTTTCATCAACGCAGTAAATATTTTTACTTTAACTTTTCTGTGTTTGAATGTAAGGAAACTTACCCAACCTACCCAATCAATCAGTGGTGACAAAGTGAGTGTTACTTTATCATTATTATCTCGTTCTGTGATACACAAATCACGGTAAGTATGATGAGTTACTGAGCACGCTGGTATTGTTATATATATTTATTTAGTGTTATTTGTTTTGTTGTGTTTTTATTTGAACAGGTCTCCAACATCTTGGTTGCTGCTGACGGTTGCGCAGCGGATGCACTCCTCGTACACCACATTTCCTTACGCTGTATCCGTTACCTTCCTGCGCGCCTAGATTATTGTTTCTGCTCCTGGTACCTTCGCGGTTGGGTACCGCTGGCTGTAAAGCGACCGCGTGGCGCCCTCTCTAATATTACCGTTGTTATCGATTTCCTAGAACCAAAAATCGACCCACACCCATCTCCACTGATCTATTTAGCTAGCTGCCTCCATCAAGGAGCAAAGTTACGCCTGCATAACCACCACGGTTTTACAGGGTAACAATATGTCGTGTGTAATGGCTTATGTTTGCAAAATCAAGATAAAATAGCTGTTTTCAGCTTGCAAAAACATACAAAATGCAGTTTTCAAGTATTTAAACTGTCATATTCATGTTTCTGTCGTGTATAATGGCTTATGTTTGCAAAATCAAGATAAAATAGCTGTTTTTAGCTTGCAAAAACATACAAAATGCTGTTTTCAAGTATTTAAACTGTCATCTTCATGTTTCTGTCGTGTATAATGGCTAATGTTGGTGAAATCAAAATAAAATTGCAGTTTTAATCATGCAAAAGCATACAAAGCACCGTTTTTAAGTATACAAACTGTCATATTCATGTATATGTCGTGTGTAATGGTTTATGTTTGCAAAATCAAGATAAAATAGCTGTTTTCAGCTTGCAAAAACATACAAAACACCGTTTTTAAGTATACAAACTGTCATATTCATGTATATGTCGTGTGTAATGGCTAATGTTTGCATAATCAAGATAAAATAGCTGTTTTCAGCTTGCAAAAACATACAAAATGCTGTTTTCAAGTATTTAAACAGTCATATTCATGTTTCTGTCGTGTATAATTACTAATGTTAGTGAAATCAAGATAAAATTGCAGTTTTAAGCATGCAAAAGCATGCAAAAGCATACAAAACACCGTTTTTAAGTATACAAACTGTCATATTCATGTATATGTCGTGTGTAGTGGCTTATGTTTGCAAAATCAAAATAAAATAGCTGTTTTCAGCTTGCAAAAACATACAAAATGCTGTTTTCAAGTATTTAAACTGTCATATTCATGTTTCTGTCCTGTATAATGGCTAATGTTGGTGAAATCTAGATAAAATTGCTGTTTTAAGAATGCAAAAGCATACAAAACACCCTTCTTAAGTATACAAACTATCATATTCATGTATATGTCGTGTGTAATGGCTTATGTTTGCAAAATCAAGATAAAATAGCTGTTTTCAGCTTGCAAAAACATACAAAATGCAGTTTTCAAGTATTTAAACTGTCATATTCATGTTTCTGTCGTGTATAATGGCTTATGTTTGCAAAATCAAGATAAAATAGCTGCTTTCAGCTTGCAAAAACATACAAAATGCTGTTTTTAAGTATTTAAACTGTCATCTTCATGTTTCTTTCGTGTATAATGGCTAATGTTGGTGAAATCAAAATAAAATAGCAGTTTTAATCATGCAAAAGCATACAAAACACCGTTTTTAAGTATACAAACTGTCATATTCATGTATATGTCGTGTGTAATGGTTTATGTTTGCAAAATCAAGATAAAATAGCTGTTTTAAGCTTGCAAAAACATAAAAAATGCTGTTTTCAAGTATTTAAACTGTCATTTTCATGTTTCTGTCGTGTATAATTACTAATGTTGGTGAAATCAAGATAAAATTGCAGTTTAAGCATGCAAAAGCATACAAAACACCGTTTTTAAGTATACAAACTGTCATATTCATGTATATGTCGTGTGTAGTGACTTATGTTTGCAAAATCAAAATAAAATAGCTGTTTTCAGCTTGCAAAAACATACAAAATGCTGTTTTCAAGTATTTAAACTGTCATATTCATGTTTCTGTCCTGTATAATGGCTAATGTTGGTGAAATCTAGATAAAATTGCTGTTTTACGCATGCAAAAGCATACAAAACACCCTTTTTAAGTATACAAACTATCATATTCATGTATATGTCGTGTGTAATGGCTTATGTTTGCAAAATCAAGATTAAATAGCTGTTTTCAGCTTGCAAAAACATACAAAATGCAGTTTTAAAGTATTTAAACTGTCATATTCATGTTTCTGTCGTGTATAATGGCTTATGTTTGCAAAATCAAGATAAAATAGCTGTTTTCAGCTTGCAAAAACATACAAAATGCTGTTTTCAAGTAATTAAACTGTCATCTTCATGTTTCTGTCGTGTATAATGGCAAATGTTGGTGAAATCAAAATAAAATTGCAGTTTTAATCATGCAAAAGCATACAAAACACCGTTTTTAAGTATACAAACTGTCATATTCATGTATATGTCGTGTGTAATGGTTTATGTTTGCAAAATCAAGATAAAATAGCTGTTTTCAGCTTGCAAAAACATACAAAATGCTGTTTTAAATTATTTAAACTGTCATATTCATGTTTCTGTCGTGTATAGTGGCTAATGTTAGTGAAATCAAGATAAAATTTCTGTTTAAACATGCAAAAGCATATAAAACACCGTTTTTAAGTATACAAACTGTCATATTCATGTATATGTCGAGTGTAATGGCTTATGTTTTCAAAATCAAGATAAAATAGCTGTTTTCAACTTGCAAAAACATACAAAATGCTGTTTTCAAGTATTTAAACTGTCATATTCATGTTTCTGTCGTGTATAATGGCTAATGTTGGTGAAATCAAGATAAAATTGCAGTTTTAAGCATGAAAAAGCATACGAAACACCCTTTTAAAGTATACAAACTGTCATATTCATGTATATGTCGTGTGTAATGGCTTATGCTTGCAAAATCAAGATAAAATAGCTGTTTTCAGCTTGCAAAAACATACAAAATGCTGTTTTAAATTATTTAAACTGTCATATTCATGTTTCTGTCGTGTATAATGGATAATGTTGGTGAAATCAAGATAAAATTGCTGTTTTAAGCATGCAAAAGCATACAAAATACCGTTTTTAAGTACACAAACTGTCATATTCATGTATATGTCGTGTGTAATGGCTTATGTTTGCAAAATCAAGATAAAATAGCTGTTTTCAGCTTGCAAAAACATACAAAATGCTGTTTTCAAGTATTTAAACTGTCATATTCATGTTTCTGTCGTGTATAATGGCTAATGTTGGTGAAATCAAAATAAAATTGCAGTTTTAATCATGCAAAAGCATACAAAACACCGTTTTTAAGTATACAAACTGTCATATTCATGTATATGTCGTGTGTAATGGTTTATGTTTGCAAAATCAAGATAAAATAGCTGTTTTCAGCTTGCAAAAACATACAAAATGCTGTTTTCAAGTATTTAAACTGTCATATTCATGTTTCTGTCCTGTATAATGGCTAATGTTGGTGAAATCAAGATAAAATTGCTGTTTTAAGAATGCAAAAGCATACAAAACACCCTTTTAAAGTATACAAACTGTCATATTCCTGTATATGTCGTGTGTAATGGCTTATGTTTGCATAATCAAGATAAAATAGCTGTTTTCAGCTTGCACAAACATACAAAATGCTGTTTTCAAGTATTTATACTGTCATATTCATGTTTCTGTTGTGTATAATGGCTAATGTTAGTGAAATCAAGATAAAATTTCTGTTTACACATGTAAAAGCATACAAAACACCGTTTTTAAGTATACAAACTGTCATATTCATGTATATGTCGAGTGTAATGGCTTATGTTTGCAAAATCAAGATAAAATAGCTGTTTTCAACTTGCAAAACATACAAAATGCTGTTTTCAAGTATTTAAACTGTCATATTCATGTTTCTGTCGTGTATAATGGCTAATGTTGGTGAAATCAAAATAAAATTTTAGTTTTAAGCATGCAAAAGCATACAAAACACCGTTTTTAAGTACACAAACTGTCATATTCATTTATATGTCGTGTGTAATGGCTTATGTTTGCAAAATCAAGATAAAATAGCTGTTTTCAGCTTGCAAAAACATACAAAATGCTGTTTTCAAGTATTTAAACTGTCATATTCATGTTTCTGTCGTGTATAATGGCTAATGTTGGTGAAATCAAGATAAAATTGCTGTTTTAAGCATGCAAAAGCATACAAAATACCGTTTTTAAGTATACAAACTGTCATATTCATGTATATGTCGTGTGTAATGGCTTATGTTTGCAAAATCAAGATAAAATAGCTGTTTTCAGCTTGCAAAAACATACAAAATGCAGTTTTCAAGTATTTAAACTGTCATATTCATGTTTCTGTCGTGTATAATGGCTTATCTTTGCAAAATCAAGATAAAATAGCTGTTTTCAACTTGCAAAAACATACAAAATGCTGTTTTCAAGTATTTAAACTGTCATCTTCATGTTTCTGTCGTGTATAATGGCTAATGTTGGTGAAATCAAAATAAAATTGCAGTTTTAATCATGCAAAAGCATACAAAACACCGTTTTTAAGTATACAAACTGTCATATTCATGTATATGTCGTGTGTAATGGTTTATGTTTGCAAAATCAAGATAAAATAGCTGTTTTCAGCTTGCAAAAACATACAAAATGCTGTTTTAAATTATTTAAACTGTCATATTCATGTTTCTGTCGTGTATAATGGCTAATGTTGGTGAAATCAAGATAAAATTGCTGTTTTAAGCATGCAAAAGCATACAAAATACCGTTTTTAAGTACACAAACTGTCATATTCATGTATATGTCGTGTAATGGCTTATGTTTGCAAAATCAACTTAAAATAGCTGTTTTCAGCTTGCAAAAACATACAAAATGCTGTTTTCAAGTATTTAAACTGTCATATTCATGTTTCTGTCGTGTATAATGGCTAATGTTGGTGAAATCAAAATAAAATTTCAGTTTTAAGCATGCAAAAGCATACAAAACACCGTTTTTAAGTACACAAACTGTCATATTCATTTATATGTCGTGTGTAATGGCTTATGTTTGCAAAATCAAGATAAAATAGCTGTTTTCAGCTTGCAAAAACATACAAAATGCTGTTTTCAAGTATTTAAACTGTGATATTCATGTTTCTGTCGTGTATAATGGCTAATGTTGGTGAAATCAAGATAAAATTGCTGTTTTAAGCATGCAAAAGCATACAAAATACCGTTTTTAAGTATACAAACTGTCATATTCATGTATATGTCGTGTGTAATGGCTTATGTTTGCATAATCAAGATAAAATAGCTGTTTTCAGCTTGCAAAAACATACAAAATGCTGTTTTCAAGTATTTAAACTGTCATATTCATGTTTCTGTCGTGTATAATTACTAATGTTGGTGAAATCAAGATAAAATTGCAGTTTTAAGCATGCAAAAGCATACAAAACACCGTTTTTAAGTATACAAACTGTCATATTCATGTATATGTCGTGTGTAGTGGCTTATGTTTGCAAAATCAAAATAAAATAGCTGTTTTCAGCTTGCAAAAACATACAAAATGCTGTTTTCAAGTATTTAAACTGTCATATTCATGTTTCTGTCGTGTATAATAACTAATGTTGGTGAAAACAAGATAAAATTGCAGTTTTAAGCATACAAAAGTATACAAAACACCGTTTTTAAGTATACAAACTGTCATATTCATGTATATGTCGTGTGTAATGGCTTATGTTTGCATAATCAAGATAAAATAGCTGTTTTCAGCTTGCAAAAACATACAAAATGCTGTTTTCAAGTATGTAAACAGTCATATTCATGTTTCTGTCGTGTATAATTACTAATGTTGGTGAAATCAAGATAAAATTGCAGTTTTAAGCATGCAAAAGCATGCAAAAGCATACAAAACACCGTTTTTAAGTATACAAACTGTCATATTCATGTATATGTCGTGTGTAGTGGCTTATGTTTGCAAAATCAAAATAAAATAGCTGTTTTCAGCTTGCAAAAACATACAAAATGCTGTTTTCAAGTATTTAAACTGTCATATTCATGTTTCTGTCCTGTATAATGGCTAATGTTGGTGAAATCTAGATAAAATTGCTGTTTTAAGAATGCAAAAGCATACAAAACACCCTTTTTAAGTATACAAACTATCATATTCATGTATATGTCGTGTGTAATGGCTTATGTTTGCAAAATCAAGATAAAATAGCTGTTTTCAGCTTGCAAAAACATACAAAATGCAGTTTTCAAGTATTTAAACTGTCATATTCATGTTTCTGTCGTGTATAATGGCTTATGTTTGCAAAATCAAGATAAAATAGCTGCTTTCAGCTTGCAAAAACATACAAAATGCTGTTTTCAAGTATTTAAACTGTCATCTTCATGTTTCTGTCGTGTATAATGGCTAATGTTGGTGAAATCAAATTAAAATTGCAGTTTTAATCATGCAAAAGCATACAAAACACCGTTTTTAAGTATACAAACTGTCATATTCATGTATATGTCGTGTGTAGTGACTTATGTTTGCAAAATCAAAATAAAATAGCTGTTTTCAGTTTGCAAAAACATACAAAATGCTGTTTTCAAGTATTTAAACTGTCATATTCATGTTTCTGTCCTGTATAATGGCTAATGTTGGTGAAATCTAGATAAAATTGCTGTTTTACGCATGCAAAAGCATACAAAACACCCTTTTTAAGTATACAAACTATCATATTCATGTATATGTCGTGTGTAATGGCTTATGTTTGCAAAATCAAGATAAAATAGCTGTTTTCAGCTTGCAAAAACATACAAAATGCAGTTTTCAAGTATTTAAACTGTCATATTCATGTTTCTGTCGTGTATAATGGCTTATGTTTGCAAAATCAAGATAAAATAGCTGTTTTCAGCTTGCAAAAACATACAAAATGCTGTTTTCAAGTATTTAAACTGTCATCTTCATGTTTCTGTCGTGTATAATGGCTAATGTTGGTGAAATCAAAATAAAATTGCAGTTTTAATCATGCAAAAGCATACAAAGCACCGTTTTTAAGTATACAAACAGTCATATTCATGTATATGTCGTGTGTAATGGTTTATGTTTGCAAAATCAAGATAAAATAGCTGTTTTCAGCTTGCAAAAACATACAAAACACCGTTTTTAAGTATACAAACTGTCATATTCATGTATATGTCGTGTGTAATGGCTAATGTTTGCATAATCAAGATAAAATAGCTGTTTTCAGCTTGCAAAAACATACAAAATGCTGTTTTCAAGTATTTAAACAGTCATATTCATGTTTCTGTCGTGTATAATTACTAATGTTAGTGAAATCAAGATAAAATTGCAGTTTTAAGCATGCAAAAGCATGCAAAAGCATACAAAACACCGTTTTTAAGTATACAAACTGTCATATTCATGTATATGTCGTGTGTAGTGGCTTATGTTTGCAAAATCAAAATAAAATAGCTGTTTTCAGCTTGCAAAAACATACAAAATGCTGTTTTCAAGTATTTAAACTGTCATATTCATGTTTCTGTCCTGTATAATGGCTAATGTTGGTGAAATCTAGATAAAATTGCTGTTTTAAGAATGCAAAAGCATACAAAACACCCTTTTTAAGTATACAAACTATCATATTCATGTATATGTCGTGTGTAATGGCTTATGTTTGCAAAATCAAGATAAAATAGCTGTTTTCAGCTTGCAAAAACATACAAAATGCAGTTTTCAAGTATTTAAACTGTCATATTCATGTTTCTGTCGTGTATAATGGCTTATGTTTGCAAAATCAAGATAAAATAGCTGCTTTCAGCTTGCAAAAACATACAAAATGCTGTTTTCAAGTATTTAAACTGTCATCTTCATGTTTCTGTCGTGTATAATGGCTAATGTTGGTGAAATCAAAATAAAATAGCAGTTTTAATCATGCAAAAGCATACAAAACACCGTTTTTAAGTATACAAACTGTCATATTCATGTATATGTCGTGTGTAATGGTTTATGTTTGCAAAATCAAGATAAAATAGCTGTTTTAAGCTTGCAAAAACATAAAAAATGCTGTTTTCAAGTATTTAAACTGTCATATTCATGTTTCTGTCGTGTATAATTACTAATGTTGGTGAAATCAAGATAAAATTGCAGTTTAAGCATGCAAAAGCATACAAAACACCGTTTTTAAGTATACAAACTGTCATATTCATGTATATGTCGTGTGTAGTGACTTATGTTTGCAAAATCAAAATAAAATAGCTGTTTTCAGCTTGCAAAAACATACAAAATGCTGTTTTCAAGTATTTAAACTGTCATATTCATGTTTCTGTTCTGTATAATGGCTAATGTTGGTGAAATCTAGATAAAATTGCTGTTTTACGCATGCAAAAGCATACAAAACACCCTTTTTAAGTATACAAACTATCATATTCATGTATATGTCGTGTGTAATGGCTTATGTTTGCAAAATCAAGATTAAATAGCTGCTTTCAGCTTGCAAAAAAAAAAAAATGCAGTTTTCAAGTATTTAAACTGTCATATTCATGTTTCTGTCGTGTATAATGGCTTATGTTTGCAAAATCAAGATAAAATAGCTGTTTTCAGCTTGCAAAAACATACAAAATGCTGTTTTCAAGTAATTAAACTGTCATCTTCATGTTTCTGTCGTGTATAATGGCAAATGTTGGTGAAATCAAAATAAAATTGCAGTTTTAATCATGCAAAAGCATACAAAACACCGTTTTTAAGTTTACAAACTGTCATATTCATGTATATGTCGTGTGTAATGGTTTATGTTTGCAAAATCAAGATAAAATAGCTGTTTTCAGCTTGCAAAAACATACAAAATGCTGTTTTAAATTATTTAAACTGTCATATTCATGTTTCTGTCGTGTATAGTGGCTAATGTTAGTGAAATCAAGATAAAATTTCTGTTTAAACATGCAAAAGCATACAAAACACCGTTTTTAAGTATACAAACTGTCATATTCATGTATATGTCGAGTGTAATGGCTTATGTTTGCAAAATCAAGATAAAATAGCTGTTTTCAACTTGCAAAAACATACAAAATGCTGTTTTCAAGTATTTAAACTGTCATATTCATGTTTCTGTCGTGTATAATGGCTAATGTTGGTGAAATCAAGATAAAATTGCAGTTTTAAGCATGAAAAAGCATACGAAACACCCTTTTAAAGTATACAAACTGTCATATTCATGTATATGTCGTGTGTAATGGCTTATGCTTGCAAAATCAAGATAAAATAGCTGTTTTCAGCTTGCAAAAACATACAAAATGCTGTTTTAAATTATTTAAACTGTCATATTCATGTTTCTGTCGTGTATAATGGATAATGTTGGTGAAATCAAGATAAAATTGCTGTTTTAAGCATGCAAAAGCATACAAAATACCGTTTTTAAGTACACAAATTGTCATATTCATGTATATGTCGTGTGTAATGGCTTATGTTTGCAAAATCAAGATAAAATAGCTGTTTTCAGCTTGCAAAAACATACAAAATGCTGTTTTCAAGTATTTAAACTGTCATATTCATGTTTCTGTCGTGTATAATGGCTAATGTTGGTGAAATCAAAATAAAATTGCAGTTTTAATCATGCAAAAGCATACAAGTAGGTAAACAAGGGCGGTTCTGGCGCACAACCAACCATTGTGCTACAACTGCCCGCGTTCCTTCACGTGACGTGGTTCAAGGTTAGCCATGGCGTTGACGCCGGCGTCCATGCGTTCAAGGTTATCAAGAACCCCAGTGCATGCAGTTGCAGCACAAGGGTTGTTGATGGTTCAGTAACCTAGTTCAAGGTGAGCCACGGCATAGACGTAGACATCCACGCATTTACAAGGTCATCTCGAACCCCACTAACGCACCCCCATCGGTAAGGGTTGCGTAACATCACAGCACAGTAGCGTAACGTGAAGCGTTGTTGCGTCATACGCACAGGAATCAACACGTTTGTTGCGTAACATCACAGCACAGTGGCGTGACGTAAAGCGTTGTTACGTCATACACACAGAATTCAACACGTTCGTTATGTGACATTACGCAATATTAAAACACGCTGTGACATTCCTACTTTGTGTCATTTCTTCTAATCTCAAATTTTAAATGAAATGTTTCCTTTGAGCGACATGTGTTGACAGATTATTTTGAAACTTGTTATATATGTATGTATTTTAAATATTAGGAATAGTTAAATAAAAGAAACCAATTTCATATTATGTTTTATTTAATACAGTTTATACAATTTTATTTTTTAATAACATTTAAAAAATCACATTCAGATATATTTTTTAACACAATAATATTTCTCTTAAAATTAGCAAAATCTTTTAATTTCAATTTAATATTGTCAAATAAATATTTTGCGTTTGGTACATCATACAATTCTTTCACTAACTGAATTTCAGGATATTTTTGTTGCAGTTTTAAATGTTTTTTAAATAAATCTCGAAGACACACAGTTGTTACGTAATATTCGGTATCACTTATCTTGAACACACAGAGCGTTGAGTATTTAGTTTCGGAGACAGGTTCATGTATAATTTTTGGTTGCATTTCGGTAATATATGCTTTTAATTTACTTTCATTGTTTTTATACTCGGCAAGAAAATGATTAATGTAGTATTCATTAATTATTTTTGATACCTTTAAAGCAAAGTGTATGGAAACCCAAGATGCTACGTGAACAATGATGTCTGGATGAATGTATGTTCCTCTAATAACTGTATCTTCACCACCAATAGTTGTATAAATTGCATAATTTCCATCGCTTGGAAATCCAGGCGATGCGTATGCAACCCGCAGTCCTTTATTTACTTCAAATAATAATTCTTGAGAACGTTTATTTGCCATCCAATTGTAGAAGTGTTTTCCCCCATTTTGACAGAGTTTTGTTGCATTAACATAGCCGTTTCTATAGTCATTACTTTTTATCATAATAACTACAAAATCACCGTAAAAGGCTTTATGATACTCTTCATTTTCTGTTTTTATGATTAATTCGTAACAAATTGATGTAATATCATCTTTTACAATTTTTGCAGCATGTTCTGCTCCTTCGAAGGCTGTTTGACATTCCATGATGTTGTCAGCTTAACAATTATAGAGCAACTAATGTTTCCAACTAAGTTATTATTTCTTTAAACGATATGAGACTTATTTATCCACGAATTATGTTGTGAATCAAATCCAAGCCATTTTACATAAACTTTAGACCCTTTTGTTTTTAAAACTTTCTCTACAAGATACACATCAGGATATTTAGTTTTTTGAAGTTCATGTTCATAAAAGCCACCCTTAATTGGGTTATTATGAAAATCTTCAAGCAGGTAAGTGACTGGGTTTGTAAATTGCAATTTTGTAATTGTAAAAATTTCAGTACTCCAGTTTGGTGTATAACCCTTTGCAAATTCACCTTTTATTTTACTAATACGTACATGATCACCAACTTTAAATTTTGCAGGTCCAACAATTTTTATGTTACTATACACCGTACTTAATAATTTTGCTTCGTTTTCAGACGTCACATCAATTGGTTTCATTTTAATTGTTCTATGTTCTGTATACCCATATATATATATGGGGTAAATAGCTCCGTGGTAACGTGTCGGACTGTGGATCGTGAGATCCTTAGTTCGAATCCCACTGCCGACAGTTACAAATTTAAATTTACCCCTGTGGTTCCCCCTCCACTAACATCTTTGGGGGCTATGATTTGACGGCTGGTAACCGCACTTCATACGAATAAAATATATCACTTACCGAGATCTGCGTAAGCAGAGTGCCACACCCGTAATGGGTAAAAGGCGTGATGATATATTTATTTATTTTATTTATTTATGTTCTGTATTGTTATAACTTGTAACTAGTTTTTGTAAAATATCAATCCATTTGTATGAACCACGTAAACTGAATTCTTTAAACATTGTAGATTTTAGTGTGCGATTAAACCGTTCCACTACACTTGCTTTTAAATTACTATATGTTGAATAATGATTTATATTATATTTTTTCATTAAAGTGTAAAATAGGACATTATAAAATTCTTTTCCTTGGTCTGATTGTAAATTAACTGGAATACGTCCCTGGTTAAAAACTTTTATCATAGCTTTAGTAACGTCTTGAGCTGACTTACTTTTTACGGGCTCAGCAAAAGCAAATTTGGAGAAAACATCAATTACGGTTAATAAATATTTAAATCCTTTGTTTATTGAAGCGTATGGAATCATTTCAACTAAATCAATTTGCCATAAATCATCAATTCCTTTCGTTACCACTTTACGTCTTGGGTAATTGCGTCTTGCCGGTTTGTGGAGCTCCTGAACTACTTGGTGCTTGCTCATTTTTTTTCTCAATTAAAAACAAATCGTTCTCGTTGGCTTTTATACGACTAATATGTTCTATATTTTTAATTCTACGTAATAATTTTTGAATGTAATAATCAACATAGTATTTAACAACTGCACTATTATCTTCGGTAGGTTTATGTACATTTCGTATTTCTTTTCCTTTAGCATCATAAATTTTATTTTTTAAAGATATAGTAGTTTCTTTTATGTCACTTTCCAATCCAGAAATTCTGTCATCAATATATTTTTTTGTAGCAGCTTCATTGTCAAGTACAGGTTGTGATAAATTTATTAAACGATGATTTTCCAAGTCAAATTCTCCGTACGCATTTATATTTAAATTTTTAGATGTGCGCGAACGTTTTATTGTTCGACCAAATTTGTCGATCGACATTTTACAACTAGATCAAAATAACTATGTGTTAAACTATTATATTTGCCTCTCGTAATTCTTCCACAATAGACATAATTTCATTATTATGACCCGTATGACCAGCTGATTTCGAAGCTAATAGTAAACGTAGTCTATCCACTAATTCGTTTGGGTTATCCCAATAAACATACTCACGTTTAAAATTTGTGTAATTCATTAAACCAAAACCTACTGATTGAGATTTACTTGTATATGGTGCACCTCCTGTTGTTATGTATGGTTTTATTATGTGTAAATATTTATAATTTTGCGAGCCTTTTATTGCACCATTAGAATCATAATTTCTACGATGAACATTTGTTTTTAATGCAATATCTAAGTAATTATTTTCATCTTCTTTTTCGTAAGAAAGTGGTCTTTTTTTAAAAAGTAATTCATACAAACCATACGTTCCTTTATACCATTTATCACCGACTTTAATGTCATTGTGTTCTATTTCAATTGGTGAATTACCAATCATGAAACGATCATGTTGATATCGAACTCCATACACGGTATCAGAATCTTTAGCAGTTGCAAAGTGAAATAAATATGAACCAGCTATATCACCAAATTGTTGTTCTAATTGTTCTAATTCATTTTCAGGATCTTCAATTGTAAGTTCAGTTTCTTCAGGCTCTGATTCAAAAACCTCCTCATCTTCCAAGAAAGATACTTCAGGTTTTGTTTTATTTAAATATTCATCTTCTAAGAAAGAATCTTCTGTTTTTGTTTTATCTAAATTTACATTCGGTTTTCTATAGTACTTTACAGGGAATTCATTTTTTTGTTTTTCTAATAGTTTTGCTCTAGGAGCATTTAATGTATCACTATATTTTTTTAGCTTTTTTAGTATCACTGCGTCACTTGGTTTTATTTGTTTGACAATCTCTTTTAAAGGTTCGGTTACGGGTTTAAACGTTTCTTGCAACAATTCTTCAGTTGCTACTTTACCACGTTTTAAAGCCTTATATTTTTTACGTATTGTATTGCTAACTTCTATAATGTCTTTTATCGTTTTTTCCCCCTTAGTCATTATGTTAACTAATAGACACTCATTCTCATAATAAATAATTATTTACTGTTTCAAGCTTATAAATACAATTACAATTACAATAATTATTGTTATTAAAGGTGTAATTATATCACATAATATTCTTAATCCATCCATCCGTGACTATCTTTGTCAATTACAACAAATCCGTACTTATCTTTCCAACAATGTGCACACAATTTTTTAAACGTTTCAAATGACATGTCTGTATTAACATGATCATTATATATATGTTTTAAATTCATTTCATCTTGTTTAAATAATATTATTAAATTCGCATTGTCTCGAATTAAATGCTTTGGAATTTTTGCATACGATTGAGATAAATAGAATGAGTCAATTTTATTATGACGACCCATACTAAAATATTCTCGCATAGAGTCTTGTTTGTCGCACACTACATCGTCAAATATAAACACTGAATTTAGTTTTGCATCTTTTGGTTTAACTATGTCAATATTTTCATTGTACGGAAAATAACCCATACCTTTTACACGTTGCAAACAATTTTCTAAAAATTTATATTTAGGCTGATGCAGAGATTTGGAATAAACATATACATTTGCATATTTTAACCCATTTTCATGCATTAGTAAACCTAAAATAACGTTTGTTTTTCCACAGTTTGATGGACCGCATACAATACAACGAATAGTATTTGGTAAAAGGGGGCTGTGTCTAACTAATTTTTTATTTGGTTTAATATCAAAATTTTTTACGTCTAACTTTTGTTTTTGTTTAATAAACTTCATTTTAATTACTGAAAAGATATAAATAATGACTGCGTATTTATATATTTATTAGTCGAATACATGTTGTTATACGGGCAGGGATTGCTAAATAAAACAATAAATTCTCTTCCGGTTGAACTACACATCCCCGGATATCAGTACTGTGGACCTGGAACAAAACTTAGTGAAAGATTGGCAAGAGGAGACACAGGTATCAATCCGCTGGATGAGGCTTGTAAAGAACATGATATATCGTATTCCAAACATAACAATTTAAAAGATAGACATCAAGCAGACTACATATTACAAGAAAAATCTTGGCAACGAGTTCGTGCAAAAGACGCGTCGTTCGGGGAAAAAACAGCGGCTTGGGCTGTAAGTAACGCAATGAAAGCAAAACGAAAATTTGGTATGGGGTCGTTTCATGAAACTATTAAAGATGCGCGCATAGCATTAAAAAAATCTAAAGTTAAAGATCCTAAAAAAGCTATTAAAATTGCTCTGAAAGCAGCAAAAATGTCTATGAAATATAAAAAACCTAAACTAACATCCCGTATAATACCAGTTCCAAAGACAGGTGGTATTTTGCCATTTTTAATACCACTATTTGCCGGTTTATCTGCAACTGGAGCTCTTGCTGGAGGTGCGGCTGGTATTGCTAAAGCGGTAAATAGTGCATCAGCTGCGAAAAAAAAATTAGTCGAAGCTGAAAGACATAATCGACAAATGGAGGCCATTGCATTAGGAAAACAGGGTAGTGGACTATATCTGCGACCATATAAGAAAGGATTGGGGCTTTTTTTAACATCAAAAAACTGCCAAAAAGGGCGTTAAACGATTTAGAGTTAAAAAAATTTGCAAAAAATATTCCATACTTTCGAGGAGTCTACATGCGTAACGCCCTACCAAAAAAACCAAAAATAAATGAATGTGCAATTATAAATTTAGATGATAGAGATGGACCGGGAAGCCATTGGGTAGCGTTTGTAAAACGAGATCGAGAAGTAATATATTTTGATAGTTTTGGAAACTTACCACCACCGCAAGAACTTGTAAAATATTTTGGCCCCAATGTAAATCTCCAATATAATTATAAACAATATCAAAAATATAACACATATAATTGTGGTCATTTATGTATAAACTTTCTTATAAATACTATAAAATAAATAAAAATATTATCATTTACAAATATGTCTTTGACTATAACACTTACTGGTAATACGTCTGAGATAAGTACAGATTTTTTTCCTCCAATTGAGTTGGATGATGATTATTGTATTGGTCTAGTAGATTTTGAAACGTATCATTCGATACCAAATATTGACGTTTATAATAACAAATTTTATTATAATAAAAATAAAAAATTTGAAATTCCAATTGGGTCTTATGAAATTGATGATATAAATAATTATATACGTGTAAAAGTGGGTGATCCAAATGCAGAATTTGTTTCAATAGGTAACGAAATTAAAAGGGAATCACGTGGACTAAAACAAAACTTTTTCACATTACGCCCTAATAATAATACATTAAAATGTGAAATAAAAAGTACTCTTGAAATAGATTTTACACCTCATGATTGTATTGGGTCACTATTAGGTTTTTCAAAAAAAGTATTAAAACCTTCTCAACTACACGAATCAGATTTGCCAGTAAATATAACAAAAGTTAATTCTATATTAATTGAATGTAATATTGTGAATGGTGCATATAAGAACAATGAAATTATGCATACTGTATACAGTTTTCATCCGTCGTGCGCTCCTGGCTTTAAAATATCCGAAGTACCAACAAATGTTATTTATTTACCAGTCAACACTCGAACAATAAACAACATTACGCTAAGTCTTATAGATCAAGACGGTGATTTAGTTAATTTTCGAGGAGAACTAATTACAGTAAAATTACATTTGAAAAAATTATAATATGGGAATTGTATATAAAAGAGTATTAAATACGTATAAAAAACTCATTCCTCGTCAAACTTCAAAGAGGTTAACACCTGAAAATATAAACTTTTTAAAACAGCAGGGGTTCAAAATTAAAAATGAGCAATATTCTACAAATTAATTCAGCCATTGAGTACGATAATTCTATTTCACGAAAAGAATTACATACTTATCAACCATATATTGCTACAACTATTAATAATAGTGACGAAATTCGTATACAAATTCAACAACAAGATATATACACAAATCCCAGTGAAAGTTACTTATACATTGAGGGACAACTCAAAAAAACTGATGGTACCGATCCCCCAGCAGATACAAAAATAATAAACAATGGTTTTGCAAGTTTATTCGAAGAAATAAGATATGCTCTAAATGGTACCGAAATTGAAAGAAATAAATTAGTTGGCATATGTAGTACTATGAAAGGATATGTTTCGTTAAATAGTGCAGAATATCAAGCGTTGGAAAATGCTGGTTGGGGGCTAAAATCTAATAAAATAGATTCACATGGTAACTTTAATGTTTGCATTCCTCTACGAACTTTACTCGGATTTGCTGAAGACTATAATAAAATTATTATAAACATTAAGCAAGACCTTATTTTAATATTTATTATTATTTTAAAATAAAATGGTGTGTTCCACATATTTTTGTCGATGATCAGCAACGATTAAAATTGCTAAAAGTGTTGGAAAATAATATTAATTTACCAATTGCATTTAGAAGTTGGGATTTGTATGAATACCCTTCTATACCTCAGTCAAGAAAAATTGTATGGCCTATTAAAACTTCAAATGCTCTTGAAAAACCGCGTTTTGTAATATTTGGATTACAAACTGATAAAAAAAATAAATATGATAAAGATGCAAGTCTCTTTGATCACTGTAAATTAACAAATTTTAAATTGTACTTGAATTCTGTTTGTTACCCATATGAAAACTTAAATTTGGATTTCACAATTAATCAATATGCACTAGCATATCATATGTTTTGTCAATTACAAAATGCTCTTTATGGGCGAGATACTACTCCGTTTTTGAAATTAGAAGAATTTAAAAACATTGCGCCGTTAATTGTAATTGACTGTAGTAACCAAAATGAGTCTATAAAATCTGCGTCGGTTGACATCAGAATTGAATTTGAATCTAGTGAAAATTTTCCCGCTAATACAGCTGCGTACTCTCTCATTATACACGATCGCATTGTTGAATATAACCCACTATCAGGGAACGTAAAAACACTAGTTTAAAATTTGACTCCGAGCAAGATGGAACTTATTGTTGATATACAAGGCTTTCAAGCTATTAACTATACTATAGTACCTAAAGAAATTGCTGTACTGTTAAGGGACGGTTCTAAATTACAACATTTTCTTATAAAACCTCCGTTCGCATGGGCTGCTTTACCCCAACAAAATAAAAAAACTGCAATTTGGTTGTACCACAATCATCATGGACTGCGATGGAGCGATGGACACATTGATTATGGAGACATGTGCGATATTTTACGAAAAATATTGCAAACAGCTAATAAAATATATGTGAAAGGGGCAAATAAAAAAGAATTTTTGTTGTGGTATAATTTAAACAACTGTGAAATAATAAATTTAAAGGATTTTAATGAGTGTAAATCATTAAAAAATTGTTTATCTCTTCGTAGATGTTTTGAACATTGTGAACCATATGTATGTGCAATAAGCAATGTATACAAAATTAAAAATCTGTTAGACGATAATAATGAACCTATGTATGATGATTTATAAATAAATTTTTTTTAAATAACCCACATTTTATATTATTATATTCTTTGCATTTATTTTCAAAATTTACATCATAAAGTATTTATTTTTATATAAATATATATAAATTTTTTTCTCAATACATTTAACATTTCCATACAATTTTATTGCATTTTTCAACTCTTCTTATTTACGATTGTATATTTTTCTTCTATAACTACAAATTTATTTAACTTTATAAAATTTAACATCTTCCTGTATAATTTCAGGATAATAGTGCATTAATTCATTTATACCTATTTTACAAAAGCTATTGTCTATATTTAATAACTTATTAATATTATAATATAAGTCTGCAAAAATGCTATTCTTATTACACTCTAGTGCTTTTTTTACAATATTATTATAATAATTATAAAAGTCTAAAGACTGTAACATCTGTATAGCGTTTTGTATGATACAATTTAAATGAATCAGTTCTTTATACGATTCTGCTCCCAAGCATATTTCATTAATATTATTTGCACTTTTTAACAAAATTACTGGCTTTTTATTAATAAAATAAAAATATATATTATAATTATTTAACATTTCGTAATCAATATTATTCACACCATTAAAATAAGATAAAATTGTTGTATTTTGTTGCATAAATTGTATCCATTCTAATGAAGTAAAATTAATACCTGAGTATGAAAAATTATTTGTCAGTTTAACAGTTATTTGAAATTGATTTAGCGGATCAATTCCTACACTAATCCATTTTGTTAAACTACTATCTAATGGATACCTTAATTCGTTAAGTAGTTTATTTATTTTCCACGCTTTAGACGTCTGTACTTTCCTATTTACTAGACTGTTTGAAGATTTGGGAACAAGTTGGTTATTCGGTTCGAAAAATTCTGCTAACGTTTCATCCTCCACAACAGACATATGTTGTTGAGAAGTCACTTCTTCAGGCATCACTGGCTCAGCAGTTGACACTTGTTCATGTGTCATTCGTTTAGTTGATACTTCAACTGTACGAGGTTGAATTCGCTTTTTCGATGCATGTGTTTCAATGGAATATTGCTTATTTTGGCGAACCATCTTTAAAAGAAATTATAAATAATTTAAAATAATTATGAAAATAAAAATGTTAACTTACTTCTTAATCGGATACAGACACGTTCAATAATGCCAAACAAGTGACTGCAAACTTTGTGATGTTTTCTTTTATATCTATTATCTACACTGATCAAATATACAATCTCAATTGTGTTATTGGGTTTTTTTTCGCAAACGATTTTTTCGTCTACGATTTCTCAAAATTTAATAAAGTAGTCATTTTTAAATTTCATATTTGAATGTTTATGTTACAAGCTGAATAGATTTTGATAGAAATCTATTAACTGGAAGTGGTAGTTTTCTTGAAGACCTTTCAGTATTTTTGGTATATCTCGTAAATAATTGAGTTAGAATAAACTTTATTATTATAAAAAAAATGCTAAATAGTGTTAGATACAATTTGTATTTGGAAGATTATTCTATAATTTGGTGCACTTTAAAAATTGTTCAATAGTGTAAACATTTAATTTTAAATTGTTCATATTCTTAAATTTAGGAATATTTTTCATTTTAATTGGATATTTTATTTACTTATGCGATCAGAATATATTTTTGTGGGGTTTAAAGCAAAAACTACTGCTCAGAGATAGCGAAACAGGAAAATCTATACATTGCTTCCAGTTATTGGTGAAAAATTATTAATGTTTACTTTCAAGTGTAGTATTTCAAATAGAGCCCACCCCGAATCTCGCTCTTGGAATTCTTCAAGCTTCTTCAGAATTTTTTCAATTACATTCTTTTTATACCAGTCAACTATATCAGTACTTTTATCAATTATATTATTCATAGTGTTGAATGTTTTCATTTCAATTTTACCTGAAGAGGGTAAAATAAATTCTCCACTAAATATAACATTCACCTTTACAATCGATGATTTTAGCGCATTTCTAATTTTACTTTTAAAAATATTTCTAGCTTTTTCTAAAAATGTTTTAGGATCTTTATAGCCTGCCTTATTTATTATTGCACCCGTTCTAACTCGATTGTTAAAAACTGACTTTATATCTTTCCAGATTAAATTGTTTCGTTGTTTTAAACCCAAATCAGCACCTGTTTTGAAGTTTATACATTTTAATTTCTCACGATATACTTTTAAAACAGACAAATTTGCTTCTAATTTAAATAAATTTTCTGTTTTTTTATATGTAGTTTTTTGTTGATTAATACATTTATTAACAATTAAAATTATTTGATTTATACGCTTTCGCCATGTTTCCACTTCGGTTATTGTTTTGATTAACGGTAATGCACCTCTTATATTTTTAATCACCTTATCACTTAAACTACTAACACTCTTACTCTTGTCACCCATGTTAATATAGAAGAAGCATGAAATAATTGTCAAAAATAACTAATTTTCATTATATACTCCAATACCGAAAATCATCAAAGTCGTCAATGTCGAGTGTCCCAATGTGACTAATTTATAAATATTCTAAAGGAAACATTTCCTGTAAAATTTGCGATTAGAAGAAATGATACAATGTAGGAATGTCACAGCGTGTTTTAATATTGCGTAATGTTACACAACGAACGTGTTGAATTCTGTGTGTACGACGTAACAACGCTTTACGTCACGCCACTGTGCTGTGATGTTACGCAACGAACGTGTTGATTCCTGTGCGTATGACGCAACAACGCTTCACGTTACGCTACTGTGCTACAACTGCCCCGAAACCCTTTGGAGTGCTTGTTCTAGACCATCAACAACCCTAGTGCTGCAACTGCATGCACTGGACGTCGGCGTCAACGGTTGGCACTACGTCACGTGAAGGTACGCGGATAGTTGTAGCATAAGGGTTGGTGGTGTGTATGTAAGCAAGGGTTCACAATGACCTTGATGCAGTGCTTGTTCTGGACCATCAACAACCCTTGTGCTGCAACTGCATGCACTGGGGTTCTTGGTAACCTTGAACGCATGGACGCCGGCGTCAACGCCATGGCTAACCTTGAACCACGTCACGTGAAGGAACGCGGGCAGTTGTAGCACAATGGTTGGTTGTGCGCCAGAACCGCCCTTGTTTACCTACTCATACAAAACACCGTTTTTAAGTATACAAACTGTCATATTCATGTATATGTCGTGTGTAATGGTTTATGTTTGCAAAATCAAGATAAAATAGCTGTTTTCAGCTTGCAAAAACATACAAAATGCTGTTTTCAAGTATTTAAACTGTCATATTCATGTTTCTGTCCTGTATAATGGCTAATGTTGGTGAAATCAAGATATAATTGCTGTTTTAAGAATGCAAAAGCATACAAAACACCCTTTTAAAGTATACAAACTGTCATATTCCTGTATATGTCGTGTGTAATGGCTTATGCTTGCAAAATCAAGATAAAATAGCTGTTTTCAGCTTGCAAAAACATACAAAATGCTGTTTTAAATTATTTAAACTGTCATATTCATGTTTCTGTCGTGTATAATGGCTAATGTTGGTGAAATCAAGATAAAATTGCTGTTTTAAGCATGCAAAAGCATACAAAATACCGTTTTAAAGTACACAAACTGTCATATTCATGTATATGTCGTGTGTGATGGCTTATGTTTGCAAAATCAAGATAAAATAGCTGTTTTCAGCTTGCACAAACATACAAAATGCTGTTTTCAAGTATTTATACTGTCATATTCATGTTTCTGTCGTGTATAATGGCTAATGTTAGTGAAATCAAGATAAAATTTCTGTTTACACATGTAAAAGCATACAAAACACCGTTTTTAAGTATACAAACTGTCATATTCATGTATATGTCGAGTGTAATGGCTTATGTTTGCAAAATCAAGATAAAATAGCTGTTTTCAACTTGCAAAACATACAAAATGCTGTTTTCAAGTATTTAAACTGTCATATTCATGTTTCTGTCGTGTATAATGGCTAATGTTGGTGAAATCAAAATAAAATTTCAGTTTTAAGCATGCAAAAGCATACAAAACACCGTTTTTAAGTACACAAACTGTCATATTCATTTATATGTCGTGTGTAATGGCTTATGTTTGCAAAATCAAGATAAAATAGCTGTTTTCAGCTTGCAAAAACATACAAAATGCTGTTTTCAAGTATTTAAACTGTCATATTCATGTTTCTGTCGTGTATAATGGCTAATGTTGGTGAAATCAAGATAAAATTGCTGTTTTAAGCATGCAAAAGCATACAAAATACCGTTTTTAAGTATACAAACTGTCATATTCATGTATATGTCGTGTGTAATGGCTTATGTTTGCATAATCAAGATAAAATAGCTGTTTTCAGCTTGCAAAATCATACAAAATGCTGTTTTCAAGTATTTAAACTGTCATATTCATGTTTCTGTCGTGTATAATGGCTTATGTTTGCAAAATCAAGATAAAATAGCTGCTTTCAGCTTGCAAAAACATACAAAATGCTGTTTTCAAGTATTTAAACTGTCATCTTCATGTTTCTGTCGTGTATAATGGCTAATGTTGGTGAAATCAAAATAAAATAGCAGTTATAATCATGCAAAAGCATACAAAACACCGTTTTTAAGTATACAAACTGTCATATTCATGTATATGTCGTGTGTAATGGTTTATGTTTGCAAAATCAAGATAAAATAGCTGTTTTCAGCTTGCAAAAACATAAAAAATGCTGTTTTCAAGTATTTAAACTGTCATATTCATGTTTCTGTCGTGTATAATTACTAATGTTGGTGAAATCAAGATAAAATTGCAGTTTTAAGCATGCAAAAGCATACAAAACACCGTTTTTAAGTATACAAACTGTCATATTCATGTATATGTCGTGTGTAGTGACTTATGTTTGCAAAATCAAAATAAAATAGCTGTTTTCAGCTTGCAAAAACATACAAAATGCTGTTTTCAAGTATTTAAACTGTCATATTCATGTTTCTGTCCTGTATAATGGCTAATGTTGGTGAAATCTAGATAAAATTGCTGTTTTACGCATGCAAAAGCATACAAAACACCCTTTTTAAGTATACAAACTATCATATTCATGTATATGTCGTGTGTAATGGCTTATGTTTGCAAAATCAAGATTAAATAGCTGTTTTCAGCTTGCAAAAACATACAAAATGCAGTTTTCAAGTATTTAAACTGTCATATTCATGTTTCTGTCGTGTATAATGGCTTATGTTTGCAAAATCAAGATAAAATAGCTGTTTTCAGCTTGCAAAAACATACAAAATGCTGTTTTCAAGTATTTAAACTGTCATCTTCATGTTTCTGTCGTGTATAATAGCAAATGTTGGTGAAATCAAAATAAAATTGCAGTTTTAATCATGCAAAAGCATACAAAACACCGTTTTTAAGTATACAAACTGTCATATTCATGTATATGTCGTGTGTAATGGTTTATGTTTGCAAAATCAAGATAAAATAGCTGTTTTCAGCTTGCAAAAACATACAAAATGCTGTTTTAAATTATTTAAACTGTCATATTCATGTTTCTGTCGTGTATAGTGGCTAATGTTAGTGAAATCAAGATAAAATTTCTGTTTAAACATGCAAAAGCATACAAAACACCGTTTTTAAGTATACAAACTGTCATATTCATGTATATGTCGAGTGTAATGGCTTATGTTTGCAAAATCAAGATAAAATAGCTGTTTTCAACTTGCAAAAACATACAAAATGCTGTTTTCAAGTATTTAAACTGTCATATTCATGTTTCTGTCGTGTATAATGGCTAATGTTGGTGAAATCAAGATAAAATTGCAGTTTTAAGCATGAAAAAGCATACGAAACACCCTTTTAAAGTATACAAACTGTCATATTCATGTATATGTCGTGTGTAATGGCTTATGCTTGCAAAATCAAGATAAAATAGCTGTTTTCAGCTTGCAAAAACATACAAAATGCTGTTTTAAATTATTTAAACTGTCATATTCATGTTTCTGTCGTGTATAATGGATAATGTTGGTGAAATCAAGATAAAATTGCTGTTTTAAGCATGCAAAAGCATACAAAATACCGTTTTTAAGTACACAAACTGTCATATTCATGTATATGTCGTGTGTAATGGCTTATGTTTGCAAAATCAAGATAAAATAGCTGTTTTCAGCTTGCAAAAACATACAAAATGCTGTTTTCAAGTATTTAAACTGTCATATTCATGTTTCTGTCGTGTATAATGGCTAATGTTGGTGAAATCAAAATAAAATTGCAGTTTTAATCATGCAAAAGCATACAAAACACCGTTTTTAAGTATACAAACTGTCATATTCATGTATATGTCGTGTGTAATGGTTTATGTTTGCAAAATCAAGATAAAATAGCTGTTTTCAGCTTGCAAAAACATACAAAATGCTGTTTTCAAGTATTTAAACTGTCATATTCATGTTTCTGTCCTGTATAATGGCTAATGTTGGTGAAATCAAGATAAAATTGCTGTTTTAAGAATGCAAAAGCATACAAAACACCCTTTTAAAGTATACAAACTGTCATATTCCTGTATGTGTCGTGTGTAATGGCTTATGCTTGCAAAATCAAGATAAAATAGCTGTTTTCAGCTTGCAAAAACATACAAAATGCTGTTTTAAATTATTTAAACTGTCATATTCGAGTTTCTGTCGTGTATAATGGCTAATGTTGGTGAAATCAAGATAAAATTGCTGTTTTAAGCATGCAAAAGCATACAAAATACCGTTTTAAAGTACACAAACTGTCATATTCATGTATATGTCGTGTGTGATGGCTTATGTTTGCAAAATCAAGATAAAATAGCTGTTTTCAACTTGCAAAACATACAAAATGCTGTTTTCAAGTATTTAAACTGTCATATTCATGTTTCTGTCGTGTATAATGGCTAATGTTGGTGAAATCAAAATAAAATTTCAGTTTTAAGCATGCAAAAGCATACAAAACACCGTTTTTAAGTACACAAACTGTCATATTCAATTATATGTCGTGTGTAATGGCTTATGTTTGCAAAATCAAGATAAAATAGCTGTTTTCAGCTTGCAAAAACATACAAAATGCTGTTTTCAAGTATTTAAACTGTCATATTCATGTTTCTGTCGTGTATAATGGCTAATGTTGGTGAAATCAAGATAAAATTGCTGTTTTAAGCATGCAAAAGCATACAAAATACCGTTTTTAAGTATACAAACTGTCATATTCATGTATATGTCGTGTGTAATGGCTTATGTTTGCATAATCAAGATAAAATAGCTGTTTTCAGCTTGCAAAATCATACAAAATGCTGTTTTCAAGTATTTAAACTGTCATATTCATGTTTCTGTCGTGTATAATTACTAATGTTGGTGAAATCAAGATAAAATTGCAGTTTTAAGCATGCAAAAGCATACAAAACACCGTTTTTAAGTATACAAACTGTCATATTCATGTATATGTCGTGTGTAGTGGCTTATGTTTGCAAAATCAAAATAAAATAGCTGTTTTCAGCTTGCAAAAACATACAAAATGCTGTTTTCAAGTATTTAAACTGTCATATTCATGTTTCTGTCCTGTATAATGGCTAATGTTGGTGAAATCTAGATAAAATTGCTGTTTTACGAATGCAAAAGCATACAAAACACCCTTTTTAAGTATACAAACTATCATATTCATGTATATGTCGTGTGTAATGGCTTATGTTTGGAAAATCAAGATAAAATAGCTGTTTTCAGCTTGCAAAAACATACAAAATGCAGTTTTCAAGTATTTAAACTGTCATATTCATGTTTCTGTCGTGTATAATGGCTTATCTTTGCAAAATCAAGATAAAATAGCTGTTTTCAGCTTGCAAAAACATACAAAATGCTGTTTTCAAGTATTTAAACTGTCATCTTCATGTTTCTGTCGTGTATAATGGCTAATGTTGGTGAAATCAAAATAAAATTGCAGTTTTAATCATGCAAAAGCATACAAAACACCGTTTTTAAGTATACAAACTGTCATATTCATGTATATGTCGTGTGTAATGGTTTATGTTTGCAAAATCAAGATAAAATAGCTGTTTTCAGCTTGCAAAAACATACAAAATGCTGTTTTAAATTATTTAAACTGTCATATTCATGTTTCTGTCGTGTATAATGGCTAATGTTGGTGAAATCAAGATAAAATTGCTGTTTTAAGCATGCAAAAGCATACAAAATACCGTTTTTAAGTACACAAACTGTCATATTCATGTATATGTCGTGTGTAATGGCTTATGTTTGCAAAATCAAGATAAAATAGCTGTTTTCAGCTTGAAAAAACATACAAAATGCTGTTTTCAAGTATTTATACTGTCATATTCATGTTTCTGTCGTGTATAATGGCTAATGTTAGTGAAATCAAGATAAAATTTCTGTTTAAACATGCAAAAGCATACAAAACACCGTTTTTAAGTATACAAACTGTCATATTCATGTATATGTCGAGTGTAATGGCTTATGTTTGCAAAATCAAGATAAAATAGCTGTTTTCAACTTGCAAAAACATACAAAATGCTGTTTTCAAGTATTTAAACTGCCATATTCATGTTTCTGTCGTGTATAATGGCTAATGTTGGTGAAATCAAGATAAAATTGCAGTTTTAAGCATGCAAAAGCATACGAAACACCGTTTTTAAGTATACAAACTGTCATATTCATATTTATGTCGTGTGTAATGGCTTATGTTTGCAAAATCAAGATAAAATAGCTGTTTTCAGCTTGCAAAAACTTACAAAATGCTGTTTTAAAGTATTTAAACTGTCATATTCATGTTTCTGTAGTGTATAATGGCTAATGTTGGTGAAATCAAGATAAAATTGCAGTTTTAATCATGCAAAAGCATACAAAACACCGTTTTTATGTATACAAACTGTCATATTTATGTAAATGTCGTGTCAAATGGCTTATGTTTGCAAATTCAAGATAAAATAGCTGTTTTCAGCTTGCAAAAACATACAAAATGCGGTTTTCAAGTATTTAAACTGTCATATTCATGTTTCTGTCCTGTATAATGGCTAATGTTGGTGAAATCTAGATAAAATTGCTGTTTTACGAATGCAAAAGCATACAAAACACCCTTTTTAAGTATACAAACTATCATATTCATGTATATGTCGTGTGTAATGGCTTATGTTTGGAAAATCAAGATAAAATAGCTGTTTTCAGCTTGCAAAAACATACAAAATGCAGTTTTCAAGTATTTAAACTGTCATATTCATGTTTCTGTCGTGTATAATGGCTTATCTTTGCAAAATCAAGATAAAATAGCTGTTTTCAGCTTGCAAAAACATACAAAATGCTGTTTTCAAGTATTTAAACTGTCATCTTCATGTTTCTGTCGTGTATAATGGCTAATGTTGGTGAAATCAAAATAAAATTGCAGTTTTAATCATGCAAAAGCATACAAAACACCGTTTTTAAGTATACAAACTGTCATATTCATGTATATGTCGTGTGTAATGGTTTATGTTTGCAAAATCAAGATAAAATAGCTGTTTTCAGCTTGCAAAAACATACAAAATGCTGTTTTAAATTATTTAAACTGTCATATTCATGTTTCTGTCGTGTATAATGGCTAATGTTGGTGAAATCAAGATAAAATTGCTGTTTTAAGCATGCAAAAGCATACAAAATACCGTTTTTAAGTACACAAACTGTCATATTCATGTATATGTCGTGTGTAATGGCTTATGCTTGCAAAATTAAGATAAAAAAGCTGTTTTCAGCTTGAAAAAACATACAAAATGCTGTTTTCAAGTATTTATACTGTCATATTCATGTTTCTGTCGTGTATAATGGCTAATGTTAGTGAAATCAAGATAAAATTTCTGTTTAAACATGCAAAAGCATACAAAACACCGTTTTTAAGTATACAAACTGTCATATTCATGTATATGTCGAGTGTAATGGCTTATGTTTGCAAAATCAAGATAAAATAGCTGTTTTCAACTTGCAAAAACATACAAAATGCTGTTTTCAAGTATTTAAACTGCCATATTCATGTTTCTGTCGTGTATAATGGCTAATGTTGGTGAAATCAAGATAAAATTGCAGTTTTAAGCATGCAAAAGCATACGAAACACCGTTTTTAAGTATACAAACTGTCATATTCATATTTATGTCGTGTGTAATGGCTTATGTTTGCAAAATCAAGATAAAATAGCTGTTTTCAGCTTGCAAAAACTTACAAAATGCTGTTTTAAAGTATTTAAACTGTCATATTCATGTTTCTGTAGTGTATAATGGCTAATGTTGGTGAAATCAAGATAAAATTGCAGTTTTAATCATGCAAAAGCATACAAAACACCGTTTTTATGTATACAAACTGTCATATTTATGTAAATGTCGTGTCAAATGGCTTATGTTTGCAAATTCAAGATAAAATAGCTGTTTTCAGCTTGCAAAAACATACAAAATGCTGTTTTCAAGTATTTAAACTGTCATATTCATGTTTCTGTCGTGTATAATGGCTAATGTTGATGAAATCAAAATAAAATTGCAGTTTTAAGCATGCAAAAGCATACAAAACACCGTTTTTAAGTACACAAACTGTCATATTCATTTATATGTCGTGTGTAATGGCTTATGTTTGCAAAATCAAGATAAAATAGCTGTTTTCAGCTTGCAAAAACATAAAAATGCTGTTTTCAAGTATTTAAACTGTCATATTCATGTTTCTGTCGTGTATAATGGCTAATGTTGGTGAAATCAAGATAAAATTGCTGTTTTAAGCATGCAAAAGCATACAAAACACCCTTTTTAAGTATACAAACTATCATATTCATGTATATGTCGTGTGTAATGGCTTATGTTTGCAAAATCAAGATAAAATAGCTGTTTTCAGCTTGCAAAAACATACAAAATGCAGTTTTCAAGTATTTAAACTGTCATATTCATGTTTCTGTCGTGTATAATGGCTTATGTTTGCAAAATCAAGATAAAATAGCTGCTTTCAGCTTGCAAAAACATACAAAATGCTGTTTTCAAGTATTTAAACTGTCATCTTCATGTTTCTGTCGTGTATAATGGCTAATGTTGGTGAAATCAAAATAAAATTGCAGTTTTAATCATGCAAAAGCATACAAAACACCGTTTTTAAGTATACAAACTGTCATATTCATGTATATGTCGTGTGTAATGGTTTATGTTTGCAAAATCAAGATAAAATAGCTGTTTTCAGCTTGCAAAAACATAAAAAATGCTGTTTTCAAGTATTTAAACTGTCATATTCATGTTTCTGTCGTGTATAATTACTAATGTTGGTGAAATCAAGATAAAATTGCAGTTTTAGGCATGCAAAAGCATACAAAACACCGTTTTTAAGTATACAAACTGTCATATTCATGTATACGTCGTGTGTAGTGACTTATGTTTGCAAAATCAAAATAAAATAGCTGTTTTCAGCTTGCAAAAACATACAAAATGCTGTTTTCAAGTATTTAAACTGTCATATTCATGTTTCTGTCCTGTATAATGGCTAATGTTGGTGAAATCTAGATAAAATTGCTGTTTTACGCATGCAAAAGCATACAAAACACCCTTTTTAAGTATACAAACTATCATATTCATGTATATGTCGTGTGTAATGGCTTATGTTTGCAAAATCAAGATAAAATAGCTGTTTTCAGCTTGCAAAAACAGACAAAATGCAGTTTTCAAGTATTTAAACTGTCATATTCATGTTTCTGTCGTGTATAATGGCTTATGTTTGCAAAATCAAGATAAAATAGCTGTTTTCAGCTTGCAAAAACATACAAAATGCTGTTTTCAAGTATTTAAACTGTCATCTTCATGTTTCTGTCGTGTATAATGGCTAATGTTGGTGAAATCAAAATAAAATTGCAGTTTTAATCATGCAAAAGCATACAAAGCACCGTTTTTAAGTATACAAACTGTCATATTCATGTATATGTCGTGTGTAATAGTTTATGTTTGCAAAATCAAGATAAAATAGCTGTTTTCAGCTTGCAAAAACATACAAAATGCTGTTTTAAATTATTTAAACTGTCATATTCATGTTTCTGTCGTGTATAATGGCTAATGTTGGTGAAATCAAGATAAAATTGCTGTTTTAAGCATGCAAAAGCATACAAAATACCGTTTTTAAGTACACAAACTTTCATATTCATGTATATGTCGTGTGTAATGGCTTATGTTTGCAAAATCAAGATAAAATAGCTGTTTTCAGCTTGAAAAAACATACAAAATGCTGTTTTCAAGTATTTATACTGTCATATTCATGTTTCTGTCGTGTATAATGGCTAATGTTAGTGAAATCAAGATAAAATTTCTGTTTAAACATGCAAAAGCATACAAAACACCGTTTTTTAAGTATACAAACTGTCATATTCATGTATATGTCGAGTGTAATGGCTTATGTTTGCAAAATCAAGATAAAATAGCTGTTTTCAACTTGCAAAAACATACAAAATGCTGTTTTCAAGTATTTAAACTGTCATATTCATGTTTCTGTCGTGTATAATGGCTAATGTTGGTGAAATCAAGATAAAATTGCAGTTTTAAGCATGCAAAAGCATACGAAACACCGTTTTTAAGTATACAAACTGTCATATTCATATTTATGTCGTGTGTAATGGCTTATGTTTGCAAAATCAAGATAAAATTGCTGTTTTCAGCTTGCAAAAACTTACAAAATGCTGTTTTAAAGTATTTAAACTGTCATATTCATGTTTCTGTCGTGTAACATGGCTAATGTTGGTGAAATCAAGATAAAATTGCAGTTTTAATCATGCAAAAGCATACAAAACACCGTTTTTATGTATACAAACTGTCATATTCATGTACATGTCGTGTGTAATAGTTTATGTTTGCAAAATCAAGATAAAATAGCTGTTTTCAGCTTGCAAAAACATACAAAATACTGTTTTAAATTATTTAAACTGTCATATTCATGTTTCTGTCGTGTATAATGGCTAATGTTGGTGAAATCAAGATAAAATTGCTGTTTTAAGCATGCAAAAGCATACAAAATACCGTTTTTAAGTACACAAACTGTCATATTCATGTATATGTCGTGTGTAATGGCTTATGTTTGCAAAATCAAGATAAAATAGCTGTTTTTAGCTTAAAAAAACATACAAAATGCTGTTTTCAAGTATTTATACTGTCATATTCATGTTTCTGTCGTGTATAATGGCTAATGTTAGTGAAATCAAGATAAAATTTCTGTTTAAACATGCAAAAGCATACAAAACACCGTTTTTAAGTATACAAACTGTCATATTCATGTATATGTCGAGTGTAATGGCTTATGTTTGCAAAATCAAGA
>CAWWDY010000273.1:0-47380 GCA_963942605.1 Poecilus cupreus
AAAAACATAGAAAAACGCTGTTTTGAACTATTCAAACTGACAAATTCATGTTTCTTTCGTGTGAAACGGCGATTTATGAGAAATGACGATAAAATTGCTGTTTTAAACTTGCAAAAACATAGAAAAACGCTGTTTTCAACTATTCAAACTAACAAATTCATATTTCTTTCGTGTGAAACGGCGATTTATGAGAAATGACGATGAAATTGCTGTTTTAAACATGAAAAAAACATAGAAAAACACTGTTTTGAACTATTCAAACTGACAAATTCATGTTTCTTTCGTGTGAAACGGCGATTTATGAGAAATGACGATAAAATTGCTGTCTTAAACTTGCAAAAACATAGAAAAACGCTGTTTTTAACTATTCAAACTGATAAATTCAGGTTTCTTTCGTGTGAAACGGCGATTTATGAGAAATGACGATAAAATTGCTGTTTTAAACTTGCAAAAACATAGAAAAACGCTATTTTTAACTATTCAAACTGACAAATTCATGTTTCTTTCGTGTGAAACGGAGTTTTATGAGAAATGACGATAAAATTGCTGTTTTAAACTTGCAAAAACATAGAAAAACGCTGTTTTTAACTATTCAAACTGATAAATTCAGGTTTCTTTCGTTCGAAACGGTGGATTTTTGTGAAATCACGATAAAACTGCTGTTTTATACTTGCAAAAACATAGAAAAACGCTGTTTTGAACTATTCAAACTGATAAATTCATGTTTCTTTCGTGTGAAACGGCGATTTATGAGAAATGACGATAAAATTGCTGTTTTAAACTTGCAAAAACATAGAAAAACGCTGTTTTGAACTATTCAAACTGACAAATTCATGTTTCTTTCGTGTGAAACGGCGATTTATGAGAAATGACGATAAAATTGCTGTTTTAAACTTGCAAAAACATAGAAAAACGCTGTTTTCAACTATTCAAACTGACAAATTCATGTTTCTTTCGTGTGAAACGGCGATATATGAGAAATGACGATAAAATTGCTGTTTTAAACATGAAAAAACATAGAAAAACGCTGTGATTAACTATTCAAACTGATAAATTCATGTTTCTTTCGTGTGAAACGGCGATTTATGAGAAATGACGATAAAATTGCTGTTTTAAACTTGCAAAAACATAGAAAAACGCTGTTTTTAACTATTCAAACTGATAAATTCATGTTTCTTTCGTGAGAAACGTCGATTTATGAGAAATGACGATAAAATTGCTGTTTTAAACTTGCAAAAACATAGAAAAACGCTGTTTTGAACTATTCAAACTGACAAATTCATGTTTCTTTCGTGTGAAACGGCGATTTATGAGAAATGACGATAAAATTGCTGTTTTAAACTTGCAAAAACATAGAAAAACGCTGTTTTCAACTATTCAAACTGACAAATTCATGTTTCTTTCGTGTGAAACGGCGATTTATGAGAAATGACGATAAAATTGCTGTTTTAAACATGAAAAAACATAGAAAAACGCTGTTTTGAACTATTCAAACTGACAAATTCATGTTTCTTTCGTGTGAAACGGCGATTTATGAGAAATGACGATAAAAGTGCTGTTTTAAACTTGCAAAAACATAGAAAAACGCTGTTTTGAACTATTCAAAATGACAAATTCATGTTTCTTTCGTGTGAAACGGCGATTTATGAGAAATGACGATAAAATTGCTGTTTTAAACTTGCAAAAACATAGAAAAACGCTGTTTTTAACTATTCAAACTGACAAATTCATGTTTCTTTCGTGTGAAAAGGCGTTTTATGAGAAATGAGGATAAAATTGCTGTTTTAAACTTGCAAAATCATAGAAAAACGCTGTTTTGAACTATTCAAACTGACAAATTCATGTTTCTTTCGTGTGAAACGGCGATTTATGAGAAATGACGATAAAATTGCTGTTTTAAACTTGCAAAAACATAGAAAAACGCTGTTTTTAACTATTCAAACTGACAAATTCATGTTTCTTTCGTGTGAACCGGCGTTTTATGAGAAATGACGATAAAATTGCTGTTTTAAACTTGCAAAAACATAGAAAAACGCTGTTTTAAACTATTCAAACTGACAAATTTATGTTTCTTTCTTGTGAAACGGCGATTTATGAGAAATGACGATAAAATTGCTGTTTTAAACTTGCAAAAACATAGAAAAACGCTGTTTTCAACTATTCAAACTGACAAATTCATGTTTCTTTCGTGTGAAACGGCGATTTATGAGAAATGACGATAAAATTGCTGTTTTAAACTTGCAAAAACATAGAAAAACGCTGTTTTGAACTATTCAAACTGACAAATTCATGTTTCTTTCGTGTGAAACGGCGATTTATGAGAAATGACGATAAAATTGCTGTTTTAAACTTGCAAAAACATAGAAAAACGCTGTTTTTAACTATTCAAACTGATAAATTCATGTTTCTTTCGTGTGAAACGGCGATTTATGAGAAATAACGATAAAATTGCTGTTTTAAACTTGCAAAAACATAGAAAAACGCTGTTTTTAACTATTCAAACTGATAAATTCAGGTTTCTTTCGTTCGAAACGGTGGATTTTTGTGAAATCACGATAAAGTTGCTGTTTTAAACTTGCAAAAACATAGAAAAACGCTGTTTTGAACTATTCAAACTGATAAATTCATGTTTCTTTCGTGTGAAACGGCGATTTATGAGAAATGACGATAAAATTGCTGTTTTAAACTTGCAAAAACATAGAAAAACGCTGTTTTGAACTATTCAAACTGACAAATTCATGTTTCTTTCTTGTGAAACGGCGATTTATGAGAAATGACGATAAAATTGCTGTTTTAAACTTGCAAAAACATAGAAAAACGCTGTTTTCAACTATTCAAACTGACAAATTCATGTTTCTTTCGTGTGAAACGGCGATATATGAGAAATGACGATAAAATTGCTGTTTTAAACATGAAAAAACATAGAAAAACGCTGTTTTTAACTATTCAAACTGATAAATTCAGGTTTCTTTCGTTCGAAACGGTGGATTTTTGTGAAATCACGATAAAGTTGCTGTTTTAAACTTGCAAAAACATAGAAAAACGCTGTTTTGAACTATTCAAACTGATAAATTCATGTTTCTTTCGTGTGAAACGGCGATTTATGAGAAATGACGATAAAATTGCTGTTTTAAACTTGCAAAAACATAGAAAAACGCTGTTTTTAACTATTCAAACTGATAAATTCAGGTTTCTTTCGTTCGAAACGGTGGATTTTTGTGAAATCACGATAAAACTGCTGTTTTAAACTTGCAAAAACATAGAAAAACGCTGTTTTGAACTATTCAAACTGATAAATTCATGTTTCTTTCGTGTGAAACGGCGATTTATGAGAAATGACGATAAAATTGCTGTTTTAAATTTGCAAAAACATAGAAAAACGCTGTTTTCAACTATTCAAACTGATAAATTCAGGTTTCTTTCGTTCGAAACGGTGGATTTTTGTGAAATCACGATAAAACTGCTGTTTTAAACTTGCAAAAACATAGAAAAACCCTGTTTTGAACTATTCAAACTGATAAATTCATGTTTCTTTCGTGTGAAACGGCGATTTATGAGAAATGACGATAAAATTGTTGTTTTAAACTTGCAAAAACATAGAAAAACGCTGTTTTTAACTATTCAAACTGATAAATTCAGGTTTCTTTCGTGTGAAACGGCGATTTATGAGAAATGACGATAAAATTGCTGTTTTAAACTTGCAAGAACATAGAAAAACGCTGTTTTTAACTATTCAAACTGACAAATTCATGTTTCTTTCGTGTGAAACGGCGATTTATGAGAAATGACGATAAAATTGCTGTTTTAAACTTGCAAAAACATAGAAAAACGCTGTTTTTAACTATTCAAACTGACAAATTCATGTTTCTTTCGTGTGAAACGGCGTTTTATGAGAAATGACGATGAAATTGCTGTTTTAAACTTGCAAAAACATAGAAAAACGCTGTTTTGAACTATTCAAACTGACAAATTCATGTTTCTTTCGTGTGAAACGGCGATTTATGAGAAATGACGATAAAATTGCTGTTTTAAACTTGCAAAAACATAGAAAAACGCTGTTTTCAACTATTCAAACTAACAAATTCATATTTCTTTCGTGTGAAACGGCGATTTATGAGAAATGACGATGAAATTGCTGTTTTAAACATGAAAAAACATAGAAAAACACTGTTTTGAACTATTCAAACTGACAAATTCATGTTTCTTTCGTGTGAAACGGCGATTTATGAGAAATGACGATAAAATTGCTGTCTTAAACTTGCAAAAACATAGAAAAACGCTGTTTTTAACTATTCAAACTGATAAATTCAGGTTTCTTTCGTGTGAAACGGCGATTTATGAGAAATGACGATAAAATTGCTGTTTTAAACTTGCAAAAACATAGAAAAACGCTATTTTTAACTATTCAAACTGACAAATTCATGTTTCTTTCGTGTGAAACGGAGTTTTATGAGAAATGACGATAAAATTGCTGTTTTAAACTTGCAAAAACATAGAAAAACGCTGTTTTTAACTATTCAAACTAATAAATTCAGGTTTCTTTCGTTCGAAACGGTGGATTTTTGTGAAATCACGATAAAACTGCTGTTTTATACTTGCAAAAACATAGAAAAACGCTGTTTTGAACTATTCAAACTGATAAATTCATGTTTCTTTCGTGTGAAACGGCGATTTATGAGAAATGACGATAAAATTGCTGTTTTAAACTTGCAAAAACATAGAAAAACGCTGTTTTGAACTATTCAAACTGACAAATTCATGTTTCTTTCGTGTGAAACGGCGATTTATGAGAAATGACGATAAAATTGCTGTTTTAAACTTGCAAAAACATAGAAAAACGCTGTTTTCAACTATTCAAACTGACAAATTCATGTTTCTTTCGTGTGAAACGGCGATATATGAGAAATGACGATAAAATTGCTGTTTTAAACATGAAAAAACATAGAAAAACGCTGTGATTAACTATTCAAACTGATAAATTCATGTTTCTTTCGTGTGAAACGGCGATTTATGAGAAATGACGATAAAATTGCTGTTTTAAACTTGCAAAAACATAGAAAAACTCTGTTTTAACTATTCAAACTGATAAATTCATGTTTCTTTCGTGTGAAACGGCGATTTATGAGAAATGACGATAAAATTGCTGTTTTAAACTTGCAAAAACATAGAAAAACGCTGTTTTGTATTCAAACTGACAAATTCATGTTTCTTTCGTGTGAAACGGCGATTTATGAGAAATGACGATAAAATTGCTGTTTTAAACTTGCAAAAACATAGAAAAACGCTGTTTTTAACTATTCAAACTGATAAATTCATGTTTCTTTCGTGTGAAACGGCGATTTATGAGAAATGACGATAAAATTGCTGTTTCAAACTTGCAAAAACCTAGAAAAACGCTGTTTTTAACTATTCAAACTGATAAATTCAGGTTTCTTTCGTTCGAAACGGTGGATTTTTGTGAAATCACGATAAAACTGCTGTTTTAAACTTGCAAAAACATAGAAAAACGCTGTTTTGAACTATTCAAACTGATAAATTCATGTTTCTTTCGTGTGAAACGGCGATTTATGAGAAATGACGATAAAATTGCTGTTTTAAACTTGCAAAAACATAGAAAAACGCTGTTTTTAACTATTCAAACTGATAAATTCATGTTTCTTTCGTGTGAAACGGCGATTTATGAGAAATGACGATAAAATTGCTGTTTTAAACTTGCAAAAACATAGAAAAACGCTGTTTTTAACTATTCAAACTGATAAATTCAGGTTTCTTTCGTGTGAAACGGCGATTTATAAGAAATGACGATAAAATTGCTGTTTTAAACTTGCAAAAACATAGAAAAACGCTGTTTTGAACTATTCAAAATGACAAATTCATGTTTCTTTCGTGTGAAACGGCGATTTATGAGAAATGACGATAAAATTGCTGTTTTAAACTTGCAAAAACATAGAAAAACGCTGTTTTTAACTATTCAAACTGACAAATTCATGTTTCCTTCGTGTGAAACGGCGTTTTATGAGAAATGACGATAAAATTGCTGTTTTAAACTCGCAAAAACATAGAAAAACGCTGTTTTGAACTATTCAAACTGACAAATTCATGTTTCTTTCGTGTGAAACGGCGATTTATGAGAAATGACGATAAAATTGCTGTTTTAAACTTGCAAAAACATAGAAAAACGCTGTTTTTAACTATTCAAACTGATAAATTCAGGTTTCTTTCGTGTGAAACGGCGATTTATGAGAAATGACGATAAAATTGCTGTTTTAAACTTGCAAAAACATAGAAAAACGCTGTTTTTAACTATTCAAACTGACAAATTCATGTTTCTTTTGTGTCAAACGGCGTTTTATGAGAAATGACGATAAAATTGCTGTTTTAAACTTGCAAAATCATAGAAAAACGCTGTTTTTAACTATTCAAACTGATAAATTCAGGTTTCTTTCGTGTGAAACGGCGATTTATGAGAAATGACGATAAAATTGCTGTTTTAAACATGAAAAAACATAGAAAAACGCTGTTTTTAACTATTCAAACTGATAAATTCATGTTTCTTTCGTGTGAAACGGCGATTTATGAGAAATGACGATAAAATTGCTGTTTTAAACATGAAAAAACATAGAAAAACGCTGTTTTTAACTATTCAAACTGATAAATTCATGTTTCTTTCGTGTGAAACGGCGATTTATGAGAAATGACGATAAAATTGCTGTTTTAAACTTGCAAAAACATAGAAAAACGCTGTTTTTAACTATTTAAACTGACAAATTCATGTTTCTTTCGTGTGAAACGGCGTTTTATGAGAAATGACGATAAAATTGCTGTTTTAAACTTGCAAAAACATAGAAAAACGCTGTTTTGAACTATTCAAACTGACAAATTCATGTTTCTTTCGTGTGAAACGGCGATTTATGAGAAATGACGATAAAATTGCTGTTTTAAACTTGCAAAAACATAGAAAAACGCTGTTTTTAACTATTCAAACTGATAAATTCAGGT
This sequence comes from Poecilus cupreus, assembly GCA_963942605.1. Taxonomy (NCBI): domain Eukaryota; kingdom Metazoa; phylum Arthropoda; class Insecta; order Coleoptera; family Carabidae; genus Poecilus; species Poecilus cupreus. Next base: position 7,000 of record CAWWDY010000273.1, read on the forward strand.
TTCTTTCGTGTGAAACGGCGATTTATGAGAAATGACGATAAAATTGCTGTTTTAAACTTGCAAAAACATAGAAAAACGCTGTTTTTAACTATTCAAACTGACAAATTCATGTTTCTTTTGTGTCAAACGGCGTTTTATGAGAAATGACGATAAAATTGCTGTTTTAAACTTGCAAAAACATAGAAAAACGCTGTTTTTAACTATTCAAACTGATAAATTCAGGTTTCTTTCGTTCGAAACGGTGGATTTTTGTGAAATCACGATAAAACTGCTGTTTTATACTTGCAAAAACATAGAAAAACGCTGTTTTGAACTATTCAAACTGATAAATTCATGTTTCTTTCGTGTGAAACGGCGATTTATGAGAAATGACGATAAAATTGCTGTTTCAAACTTGCAAAAACATAGAAAAACGCTGTTTTGAACTATTCAAACTGACAAATTCATGTTTCTTTCGTGTGAAACGGCGATTTATGAGAAATGACGATAAAATTGCTGTTTTAAACTTGCAAAAACATAGAAAAACGCTGTTTTCAACTATTCAAACTGACAAATTCATGTTTCTTTCGTGTGAAACGGCGATATATGAGAAATGACGATAAAATTGCTGTTTTAAACATGAAAAAACATAGAAAAACGCTGTGATTAACTATTCAAACTGATAAATTCATGTTTCTTTCGTGTGAAACGGCGATTTATGAGAAATGACGATAAAATTGCTGTTTTAAACTTGCAAAAACATAGAAAAACTCTGTTTTTAACTATTCAAACTGATAAATTCATGTTTCTTTCGTGTGAAACGGCGATTTATGAGAAATGACGATAAAATTGCTGTTTTAAACTTGCAAAAACATAGAAAAACGCTGTTTTTAACTATTCAAACTGATAAATTCAGGTTTCTTTCGTTCGAAACGGTGGACTTTTGTGAAATCACGATAAAACTGCTGTTTTTAACTTGCAAAAACATAGAAAAACGCTGTTTTGAACTATTCAAACTGATAAATTCATGTTTCTTTCGTGTGAAACGGCGATTTATGAGAAATGACGATAAAATTGCTGTTTTAAACTTGCAAAAACATAGAAAAACGCTGTTTTGAACTATTCAAACTGACAAATTCATGTTTCTTTCGTGTGAAACGGCGATTTATGAGAAATGACGATAAAATTGCTGTTTTAAACTTGCAAAAACATAGAAAAACGCTGTTTTGTATTCAAACTGACAAATTCATGTTTCTTTCGTGTGAAACGGCGATTTATGAGAAATGACGATAAAATTGCTGTTTTAAACTTGCAAAAACATATAAAAACGCTGTTTTTAACTATTCAAACTGATAAATTCATGTTTCTTTCGTGTGAAACGGCGATTTATGAGAAATGACGATAAAATTGCTGTTTTAAACTTGCAAAAACATAGAAAAACGCTGTTTTCAACTATTCAAACTGACAAATTCATGTTTCTTTCGTGTGAAACGGCGATATATGAGAAATGACGATAAAATTGCTGTTTTAAACATGAAAAAACATAGAAAAACGCTGTGATTAACTATTCAAACTGATAAATTCATGTTTCTTTCGTGTGAAACGGCGATTTATGAGAAATGACGATAAAATTGCTGTTTTAAACTTGCAAAAACATAGAAAAACTCTGTTTTTAACTATTCAAACTGATAAATTCATGTTTCTTTCGTGTGAAACGGCGATTTATGAGAAATGACGATAAAATTGCTGTTTTAAACTTGCAAAAACATAGAAAAACGCTGTTTTTAACTATTCAAACTGATAAATTCAGGTTTCTTTCGTTCGAAACGGTGGACTTTTGTGAAATCACGATAAAACTGCTGTTTTTAACTTGCAAAAACATAGAAAAACGCTGTTTTTAACTATTCAAACTGATAAATTCATGTTTCTTTCGTGTGAAACGGCGATTTATGAGAAATGACGATAAAATTGCTGTTTTAAACTTGCAAAAACATAGAAAAACGCTGTTTTGAACTATTCAAACTGACAAATTCATGTTTCTTTCGTGTGAAACGGCGATTTATGAGAAATGACGATAAAATTGCTGTTTTAAACTTGCAAAAACATAGAAAAACGCTGTTTTGTATTCAAACTGACAAATTCATGTTTCTTTCGTGTGAAACGGCGATTTATGAGAAATGACGATAAAATTGCTGTTTTAAACTTGCAAAAACATAGAAAAACGCTGTTTTTAACTATTCAAACTGATAAATTCATGTTTCTTTCGTGTGAAACGGCGATTTATGAGAAATGACGATAAAATTGCTGTTTCAAACTTGCAAAAACATAGAAAAACGCTGTTTTTAACTATTCAAACTGATAAATTCAGGTTTCTTTCGTTCGAAACGGTGGATTTTTGTGAAATCACGATAAAACTGCTGTTTTAAACTTGCAAAAACATAGAAAAACGCTGTTTTGAACTATTCAAAATGACAAATTCATGTTTCTTTCGTGTGAAACGGCGATTTATGAGAAATGACGATAAAATTGCTGTTTTAAACTTGCAAAAACATAGAAAAACGCTGTTTTAAACTATTCAAACTGACAAATTCATGTTTCTTTCGTGTGAAACGGCGTTTTATGAGAAATGACGATAAAATTGCTGTATTAAACTCGCAAAAACATAGAAAAACGCTGTTTTGAACTATTCAAACTGACAAATTCATGTTTCTTTCGTGTGAAACGGCGATTTATGAGAAATGACGATAAAATTGCTGTTTTAAACTTGCAAAAACATAGAAAAACGCTGTTTTCAACTATTCAAACTGACAAATTCATATTTCTTTCGTGTGAAACGGCGATTTATGAGAACTGACGATAAAATTGCTGTTTTAAACATGAAAAAACATAGAAAAACACTGTTTTGAACTATTCAAACTGACAAATTCATGTTTCTTTCGTGTGAAACGGCGATTTATGAGAAATGACGATAAAATTGCTGTTTTAAACTTGCAAAAACATAGAAAAACGCTGTTTTTAACTATTCAAACTGATAAATTCAGGTTTCTTTCGTTCGAAACGGTGGATTTTTGTGAAATCACGATAAAACTGCTGTTTTAAACTTGCAAAAACATAGAAAAACGCAGTTTTGAACTATTCAAACTGATAAATTCATGTTTCTTTCGTGTGAAACGGCGATTTATGAGAAATGACGATAAAATTGCTGTTTTAAACTTGCAAAAACATAGAAAAACGCTGTTTTGAACTATTCAAACTGATAAATTCATGTTTCTTTCGTGTGAAACGGCGATTTATGAGAAATGACGATAAAATTGCTGTTTTAAACATGAAAAAACATAGAAAAACGCTGTTTTTAACTATTCAAACTGATAAATTCATGTTTCTTTCGTGTGAAACGGCGATTTATGAGAAATGACGATAAAATTGCTGTTTTAAACTTGCAAAAACATAGAAAAACGCTGTTTTCAACTATTCAAACTGACAAATTCATGTTTCTTTCGTGTGAAACGGCGATATATGAGAAATGACAATAAAATTGCTGTTTTAAACATGAAAAAACATAGAAAAACGCTGTGATTAACTATTCAAACTGATAAATTCATGTTTCTTTCGTGTGAAACGGCGATTTATGAGAAATGACGATAAAATTGCTGTTTTAAACTTGCAAAAACATAGAAAAACTCTGTTTTTAACTATTCAAACTGATAAATTCATGTTTCTTTCGTGTGAAACGGCGATTTATGAGAAATGACGATAAAATTGCTGTTTTAAACTTGCAAAAACATAGAAAAACGCTGTTTTTAACTATTCAAACTGATAAATTCAGGTTTCTTTCGTTCGAAACGGTGGACTTTTGTGAAATCACGATAAAACTGCTGTTTTTAACTTGCAAAAACATAGAAAAACGCTGTTTTTAACTATTCAAACTGATAAATTCATGTTTCTTTCGTGTGAAACGGCGATTTATGAGAAATGACGATAAAATTGCTGTTTTAAACTTGCAAAAACATAGAAAAACGCTGTTTTGAACTATTCAAACTGACAAATTCATGTTTCTTTCGTGTGAAACGGCGATTTATGAGAAATGACGATAAAATTGCTGTTTTAAACTTGCAAAAACATAGAAAAACGCTGTTTTGTATTCAAACTGACAAATTCATGTTTCTTTCGTGTGAAACGGCGATTTATGAGAAATGACGATAAAATTGCTGTTTTAAACTTGCAAAAACATAGAAAAACGCTGTTTTTAACTATTCAAACTGATAAATTCATGTTTCTTTCGTGTGAAACGGCGATTTATGAGAAATGACGATAAAATTGCTGTTTCAAACTTGCAAAAACATAGAAAAACGCTGTTTTTAACTATTCAAACTGATAAATTCAGGTTTCTTTCGTTCGAAACGGTGGATTTTTGTGAAATCACGATAAAACTGCTGTTTTAAACTTGCAAAAACATAGAAAAACGCTGTTTTGAACTATTCAAAATGACAAATTCATGTTTCTTTCGTGTGAAACGGCGATTTATGAGAAATGACGATAAAATTGCTGTTTTAAACTTGCAAAAACATAGAAAAACGCTGTTTTAAACTATTCAAACTGACAAATTCATGTTTCTTTCGTGTGAAACGGCGTTTTATGAGAAATGACGATAAAATTGCTGTATTAAACTCGCAAAAACATAGAAAAACGCTGTTTTGAACTATTCAAACTGACAAATTCATGTTTCTTTCGTGTGAAACGGCGATTTATGAGAAATGACGATAAAATTGCTGTTTTAAACTTGCAAAAACATAGAAAAACGCTGTTTTCAACTATTCAAACTGACAAATTCATATTTCTTTCGTGTGAAACGGCGATTTATGAGAAATGACGATAAAATTGCTGTTTTAAACATGAAAAAACATAGAAAAACACTGTTTTGAACTATTCAAACTGACAAATTCATGTTTCTTTCGTGTGAAACGGCGATTTATGAGAAATGACGATAAAATTGCTGTTTTAAACTTGCAAAAACATAGAAAAACGCTGTTTTTAACTATTCAAACTGATAAATTCAGGTTTCTTTCGTTCGAAACGGTGGATTTTTCTGAAATCACGATAAAACTGCTGTTTTAAACTTGCAAAAACATAGAAAAACGCAGTTTTGAACTATTCAAACTGATAAATTCATGTTTCTTTCGTGTGAAACGGCGATTTATGAGAAATGACGATAAAATTGCTGTTTTAAACTTGCAAAAACATAGAAAAACGCTGTTTTGAACTATTCAAACTGATAAATTCATGTTTCTTTCGTGTGAAACGGCGATTTATGAGAAATGACGATAAAATTGCTGTTTTAAACATGAAAAAACATAGAAAAACGCTGTTTTTAACTATTCAAACTGATAAATTCATGTTTCTTTCGTGTGAAACGGCGATTTATGAGAAATGACGATAAAATTGCTGTTTTAAACATGAAAAAACATAGAAAAACGCTGTTTTTAACTATTAAAACTGATAAATTCATGTTTCTTTCGTGTGAAACGGCGATTTATGAGAAATGACGATAAAATTGCTGTTTTAAACTTGCAAAAACATAGAAAAACGCTGTTTTTAACTATTCAAACTGACAAATTCATGTTTCTTTCGTGTGAAACGGCGTTTTATGAGAAATGACGATAAAATTGCTGTTTTAAACTTGCAAAAACATAGAAAAACGCTGTTTTTAACTATTCAAACTGACAAATTCATGTTTCTTTCGTGTGAAACGGCGATTTATGAGAAATGACGATAAAATTGTTGTTTTAAACTTGCAAAAACATAGAAAAACGCTGTTTTTAACTACTCTAACTGATAAATTCAGGTTTCTTTCGTGTGAAACGGCGATTTATGAGAAATGACGATAAAATTGCTGTTTTAAACTTGCAAAAACATAGAAAAACGCTGTTTTTAACTATTCAAACTGACAAATTCATGTTTCTTTCGTGTGAAACGGCGTTTTATGAGAAATGACGATAAAATTGCTGTTTTAAACTTGCAAAAACATAGAAAAACGCTGTTTTGAACTATTCAAACTGACAAATTCATGTTTCTTTCGTGTGAAACGGCGATTTATGAGAAATGACGATAAAATTGCTGTTTTAAACTTGCAAAAACATAGATAAACGCTGTTTTTAACTATTCAATCTGATAAATTCAGTTTTCTTTCGTTCGAAACGGTGGATTTTTGTGAAATCACGATAAAACTGCTGTTTTAAACTTGCAAAAACATAGAAAAACGCTGTTTTGAACTATTCAAAATGACAAATTCATGTTTCTTTCGTGTGAAACGGCGATTTATGAGAAATGACGATAAAATTGCTGTTTTAAACTTGCAAAAACATAGAAAAACGCTGTTTTTAACTATTCAAACTGACAAATTCATGTTTCTTTCGTGTGAAACGGCGTTTTATGAGAAATGACGATAAAATTGCTGTTTTAAACTTGCAAAAACATAGAAAAACGCTGTTTTGAACTATTCAACTGACAAATTCATGTTTCTTTCGTGTGAAACGGCGATTTATGAGAAATGACGATAAAATTGCTGTTTTAAACTTGCAAAAACATAGAAAAACGCTGTTTTCAACTATTCAAACTGATAAATTCAGGTTTCTTTCGTTCGAAACGGTGGATTTTTGTGAAATCACGATAAAACTGCTGTTTTAAACTTGCAAAAACATAGAAAAACGCTGTTTTGAACTATTCAAACTGATAAATTCATGTTTCTTTCGTGTGAAACGGCGATTTATGAGAAATGACGATAAAATTGTTGTTTTAAACTTGCAAAAACATAGAAAACGCTGTTTTTAACTATTCAAACTGATAAATTCAGGTTTCTTTCGTGTGAAACGGCGATTTATGAGAAATGACGATAAAATTGCTGTTTTAAACTTGCAAGAACATAGAAAAACGCTGTTTTTAACTATTCAAACTGACAAATTCATGTTTCTTTCGTGTGAAACGGCGATTTATGAGAAATGACGATAAAATTGCTGTTTTAAACTTGCAAAAACATAGAAAAACGCTGTTTTTTACTATTCAAACTGACAAATTCATGTTTCTTTCGTGTGAAACGGCGTTTTATGAGAAATGACGATGAAATTGCTGTTTTAAACTTGCAAAAACCTAGAAAAACGCTGTTTTGAACTATTCAAACTGACAAATTCATGTTTCTTTTGTGTGAAACGGCGATTTATGAGAAATGACGATAAAATTGCTGTTTTAAACTTGCAAAAACATAGAAAAACGCTGTTTTCAACTATTCAAACTGACAAATTCATATTTCTTTCGTGTGAAACGGCGATTTATGAGAAATGACGATGAAATTGCTGTTTTAAACATGAAAAAACATAGAAAAACACTGTTTTGAACTATTCAAACTGACAAATTCATGTTTCTTTCGTGTGAAACGGCGATTTATGAGAAATGACGATAAAATTGCTGTTTTAAACTTGCAAAAACATAGAAAAACGCTGTTTTTAACTATTCAAACTGATAAATTCAGGTTTCTTTCGTGTGAAACGGCGATTTATGAGAAATGACGATAAAATTGCTGTTTTAAACTTGCAAAAACATAGAAAAACGCTGTTTTTAACTATTCAAACTGACAAATTCATGTTTCTTTTGTGTCAAACGGCGTTTTATGAGAAATGACGATAAAATTGCTGTTTTAAACTTGCAAAAACATAGAAAAACGCTGTTTTTAACTATTCAAACAATAAATTCAGGTTTCTTTCGTTCGAAACGGTGGATTTTTGTGAAATCACGATAAAACTGCTGTTTTAAACTTGCAAAAACATAGAAAAACGCTGTTTTGAACTATTCAAACTGATAAATTCATGTTTCTTTCGTGTGAAACGGCGATTTATGAGAAATGACGATAAAATTGCTGTTTTAAACTTGCAAAAATATAGAAAAACGCTGTTTTTAACTATTCAAACAGATAAATTCAGGTTTCTTTCGTGTGAAACGGCGATTTATGAGAAATGACGATAAAATTGCTGTTTTAAACTTGCAAAAACATAGAAAAACGCTGTTTTTTACTATTCAAACTGACAAATTCATGTTTCTTTCGTGTGAAACGGCGTTTTATGAGAAATGACGATGAAATTGCTGTTTTAAACTTGCAAAAACCTAGAAAAACGCTGTTTTGAACTATTCAAACTGACAAATTCATGTTTCTTTTGTGTGAAACGGCGATTTATGAGAAATGACGATAAAATTGCTGTTTTAAACTTGCAAAAACATAGAAAAACGCTGTTTTCAACTATTCAAACTGACAAATTCATATTTCTTTCGTGTGAAACGGCGATTTATGAGAAATGACGATGAAATTGCTGTTTTAAACATGAAAAAACATAGAAAAACACTGTTTTGAACTATTCAAACTGACAAATTCATGTTTCTTTCGTGTGAAACGGCGATTTATGAGAAATGACGATAAAATTGCTGTTTTAAACTTGCAAAAACATAGAAAAACGCTGTTTTTAACTATTCAAACTGATAAATTCAGGTTTCTTTCGTGTGAAACGGCGATTTATGAGAAATGACGATAAAATTGCTGTTTTAAACTTGCAAAAACATAGAAAAACGCTGTTTTTAACTATTCAAACTGATAAATTCAGGTTTCTTTCGTTCGAAACGGTGGATTTTTGTGAAATCACGATAAAACTGCTGTTTTATACTTGCAAAAACATAGAAAAACGCTGTTTTGAACTATTCAAACTGATAAATTCATGTTTCTTTCGTGTGAAACGGCGATTTATGAGAAATGACGATAAAATTGCTGTTTTAAACTTGCAAAAACATAGAAAAACGCTGTTTAGAACTATTTAAACTGACAAATTCATGTTTCTTTTGTGTGAAACGGCGATTTATGAGAAATGACGATAAAATTGCTGTTTTAAACTTGCAAAAACATAGAAAAACGCTGTTTTCAACTATTCAAACTGACAAATTCATGTTTCTTTTGTGTGAAACGGCGATATATGAGAAATGACGATAAAATTGCTGTTTTAAACATGAAAAAACATAGAAAAACGCTGTGATTAACTATTCAAACTGATAAATTCATGTTTCTTTCGTGTGAAACGGCGATTTATGAGAAATGACGATAAAATTGCTGTTTTAAACTTGCAAAAACATAGAAAAACTCTGTTTTTAACTATTCAAACTGATAAATTCATGTTTCTTTCGTGTGAAACGGCGATTTATGAGAAATGACGATAAAATTGCTGTTTTGAACTTGCAAAAACATAGAAAAACGCTGTTTTTAACTAATCAAACTGATAAATTCAGGTTTCTTTCGTTCGAAACGGTGGATTTTTGTGAAATCACGATAAAACTGCTGTTTTTAACTTGCAAAAACATAGAAAAACGCTGTTTTGAACTATTCAAACTGATAAATTCATGTTTCTTTCGTGTGAAACGGCGATTTATGAGAAATGACGATAAAATTGCTGTTTTAAACTTGCAAAAACATAGAAAAACGCTGTTTTGAACTATTCAAACTGACAAATTCATGTTTCTTTCGTGTGAAACGGCGATTTATGAGAAATGACGATAAAATTGCTGTTTTAAACTTGCAAAAACATAGAAAAACGCTGTTTTGTATTCAAACTGACAAATTCATGTTTCTTTCGTGTGAAACGGCGATTTATGAGAAATGACGATAAAATTGCTGTTTTAAACTTGCAAAAACATAGAAAAACGCTGTTTTTAACTATTCAAACTGATAAATTCATGTTTCTTTCGTGTGAAACGGCGATTTATGAGAAATGACAATAAAATTGCTGTTTCAAACTTGCAAAAACATAGAAAAACGCTGTTTTTAACTATTCAAACTGATAAATTCAGGTTTCTTTCCTTCGAAACGGTGGATTTTTGTGAAATCACGATAAAACTGCTGTTTTAAACTTGCAAAAACATAGAAAAACGCTGTTTTAAACTATTCAAACTGATAAATTCATGTTTCTTTTGTGTGAAACGGCGATTTATGAGAAATGACGATAAAATTGCTGTTTTATACTTGCAAAAACATAGAAAAACGCTGTTTTTAACTATTCAAACTGATAAATTCAGGTTTCTTTCGTGTGAAACGGCGATTTATGAGAAATGACGATAAAATTGCTGTTTTAAACCTGCAAAAACATAAAAAAAACGCTGTTTTTAACTATTCAAACTGACAAATTCATGTTTCTTTCGTGTGAAACGGCGTTTTATGAGAAATGACGATGAAATTGCTGTTTTAAACTTGCAAAAACATAGAAAAACGCTGTTTTGAACTATTCAAACTGACAAATTCATGTTTCTTTCGTGTGAAACGGCGATTTATGAGAAATGACGATAAAATTGCTGTTTTAAACTTGCAAAAACATAGAAAAACGCTGTTTTCAACTATTCAAACTGACAAATTCATATTTCTTTCGTGTGAAACGGCGATTTATGAGAAATGACGATGAAATTGCTGTTTTAAACATGAAAAAACATAGAAAAACACTGTTTTGAACTATTCAAACTGACAAATTCATGTTTCTTTCGTGTGAAACGGCGATTTATGAGAAATGACGATAAAATTGCTGTTTTAAACTTGCAAAAACATAGAAAAACGCTGTTTTTAACTATTCAAACTGATAAATTCAGGTTTCTTTCGTGTGAAACGGCGATTTATGAGAAATGACGATAAAATTGCTGTTTTAAACTTGCAAAAACATAGAAAAACGCTGTTTTTAACTATTCAAACTGACAAATTCATGTTTCTTTTGTGTCAAACGGCGTTTTATGAGAAATGACGATAAAATTGCTGTTTTAAACTTGCAAAAACATAGAAAAACGCTGTTTTTAACTATTCAAACTGATAAATTCAGGTTTCTTTCGTTCGAAACGGTGGATTTTTGTGAAATCACGATAAAACTGCTGTTTTAAACTTGCAAAAACATAGAAAAACGCTGTTTTGAACTATTCAAACTGATAAATTCATGTTTCTTTCGTGTGAAACGGCGATTTATGAGAAATGACGATAAAATTGCTGTTTTAAACTTGCAAAAATATAGAAAAACGCTGTTTTTAACTATTCAAACTGATAAATTCAGGTTTCTTTCGTGTGAAACGGCGATTTATGAGAAATGACGATAAAATTGCTGTTTTGAACTTGCAAAAACATAGAAAAACGCTATTTTTAACTATTCAAACTGACAAATTCATGTTTCTTTCGTGTGAAACGGAGTTTTATGAGAAATGACGATAAAATTGCTGTTTTATACTTGCAAAAACATAGAAAAACGCTGTTTTTAACTATTCAAACTGATAAATTCAGGTTTCTTTCGTTCGAAACGGTGGATTTTTGTGAAATCACGATAAAACTGCTGTTTTATACTTGCAAAAACATAGAAAAACGCTGTTTTGAACTATTCAAACTGACAAATTCATGTTTCTTTCGTGTGAAACGGCGATTTATGAGAAATGACGATAAAATTGCTGATTTAAACTTGCAAAAACATAGAAAAACGCTGTTTTGTATTCAAACTGACAAATTCATGTTTCTTTCGTGTGAAACGGCGATTTATGAGAAACGACGATAAAATTGCTGTTTTAAACTTGCAAAAACATAGAAAAACGCTGTTTTTAACTATTCAAACTGATAAATTCATGTTGCTTTCGTGTGAAACGGCGATTTATGAGAAATGACGATAAAATTGCTGTTTCAAACTTGCAAAAACATAGAAAAACGCTGTTTTTAACTATTCAAACTGATAAATTCAGGTTTCTTTCGTTCGAAACGGTGGATTTTTGTGAAATCACGATAAAACTGCTGTTTTAAACTTGCAAAAACATAGAAGAACGCTGTTTTGAACTATTCAAACTGATAAATTCATGTTTCTTTCGTGTGAAACGGCGATTTATGAGAAATGACGATAAAATTGCTGTTTTAAACTTGCAAAAACATAGAAAAACGCTGTTTTTAACTATTCAAACTGATAAATTCAGGTTTCTTTCGTGTGAAACGGCGATTTATGAGAAATGACGATAAAATTGCTGTTTTAAACCTGCAAAAACATAAAAAAAACGCTGCTTTTAACTATTCAAACTGACAAATTCATGTTTCTTTCGTGTGAAACGGCGTTTTATGAGAAATGACGATAAAATTGCTGTTTTAAACTTGCAAAAACATAGAAAAACGCTGTTTTTAACTATTCAAACTGATAAATTCAGGTTTCTTTCGTTCGAAACGGTGGATTTTTGTGAAATCACGATAAAACTGCTGTTTTAAACTTGCAAAAACATAGAAGAACGCTGTTTTGAACTATTCAAACTGATAAATTCATGTTTCTTTCGTGTGAAACGGCGATTTATGAGAAATGACGATAAAATTGCTGTTTTAAACTTGCAAAAACATAGAAAAACGCTGTTTTTAACTATTCAAACTGATAAATTCAGGTTTCTTTCGTGTGAAACGGCGATTTATGAGAAATGACGATAAAATTGCTGTTTTAAACTTGCAAAAACATAGAAAAACGCTGTTTTTAAATATTCAAACTGACTATTCATGTTTCTTTCGTGTGAAACGGCGTTTTATGAGAAATGACGATAAAATTGCTGTTTTAAACTTGCAAAAACATAGAAAAACGCTGTTTTGAACTATTCAAACTGACAAATTCATGTTTCTTTCGTGTGAAACGGCGATTTATGAGAAATGACGATAAAATTGCTGTTTTAAACTTGCAAAAACATAGAAAAACGCTGTTTTGAACTATTCAAACTGACAAATTCATGTTTCTTTCGTGTGAAACGGCGATTTATGAGAAATGACGATAAAATTGCTGTTTTAAACTTGCAAAAACATAGAAAAACGCTGTTTTCAACTATTCAAACTGATAAATTCATGTTTCTTTCGTGTGAAACGGCGATTTATGAGAAATGACGATAAAATTGCTGTTTTAAACATGAAAAAACATAGAAAAACGCTGTTTTTAACTATTCAAACTGATAAATTCAGGTTTCTTTCGTGTGAAACGGCGATTTGTGAGAAATGACGATAAAATTGCTGTTTTAAACTTGCAAAAACATAGAAAAACGCTGTTTTTAACTATTCAAACTGACAAATTCATGTTTCTTTCGTGTGAAACGGCGTTTTATGAGAAATGACGATAAAATTGCTGTTTTAAACTTGCAAAAACATAGAAAAACGCTGTTTTTAACTATTCAAACTGATAAATTCAGGTTTCTTTCGTTCGAAACGGTGGATTTTTGTGAAATCACGATAAAACTGCTGTTTTAAACTTGCAAAAACATAGAAGAACGCTGTTTTGAACTATTCAAACTGATAAATTCATGTTTCTTTCGTGTGAAACGGCGATTTATGAGAAATGACGATAAAATTGCTGTTTTAAACTTGCAAAAACATAGAAAAACGCTGTTTTTAACTATTCAAACTGATAAATTCAGGTTTCTTTCGTGTGAAACGGCGATTTATGAGAAATGACGATAAAATTGCTGTTTTAAACCTGCAAAAACATAAAAAAAACGCTGCTTTTAACTATTCAAACTGACAAATTCATGTTTCTTTCGTGTGAAACGGCGTTTTATGAGAAATGACGATAAAATTGCTGTTTTAAACTTGCAAAAACATAGAAAAACGCTGTTTTTAACTATTCAAACTGATAAATTCAGGTTTCTTTCGTTCGAAACGGTGGATTTTTGTGAAATCACGATAAAACTGCTGTTTTAAACTTGCAAAAACATAGAAGAACGCTGTTTTGAACTATTCAAACTGATAAATTCATGTTTCTTTCGTGTGAAACGGCGATTTATGAGAAATGACGATAAAATTGCTGTTTTAAACTTGCAAAAACATAGAAAAACGCTGTTTTTAACTATTCAAACTGATAAATTCAGGTTTCTTTCGTGTGAAACGGCGATTTATGAGAAATGACGATAAAATTGCTGTTTTAAACTTGCAAAAACATAGAAAAACGCTGTTTTTAACTATTCAAACTGACTATTCATGTTTCTTTCGTGTGAAACGGCGTTTTATGAGAAATGACGATAAAATTGCTGTTTTAAACTTGCAAAAACATAGAAAAACGCTGTTTTGAACTATTCAAACTGACAAATTCATGTTTCTTTCGTGTGAAACGGCGATTTATGAGAAATGACGATAAAATTGCTGTTTTAAACTTGCAAAAACATAGAAAAACGCTGTTTTGAACTATTCAAACTGACAAATTCATGTTTCTTTCGTGTGAAACGGCGATTTATGAGAAATGACGATAAAATTGCTGTTTTAAACTTGCAAAAACATAGAAAAACGCTGTTTTCAACTATTCAAACTGATAAATTCATGTTTCTTTCGTGTGAAACGGCGATTTATGAGAAATGACGATAAAATTGCTGTTTTAAACATGAAAAAACATAGAAAAACGCTGTTTTGAACTATTCAAACTGACAAATTCATGTTTCTTTCGTGTGAAACGGCGATTTATGAGAAATGACAATAAAATTGCTGTTTTAAACTTGCAAAAACATAGAAAAACGCTGTTTTGAACTATTCAAACTGACAAATTCATGTTTCTTTCGTGTGAAACGGCGATTTATGAGAAATGACGATAAAATTGCTGTTTTAAACTTGCAAAAACATAGATAAACGCTGTTTTTAACTATTCAATCTGATAAATTCAGTTTTCTTTCGTTCGAAACGGTGGATTTTTGTGAAATCACGATAAAACTGCTGTTTTAAACTTGCAAAAACATAGAAAAACGCTGTTTTGAACTATTCAAACTGATAAATTCATGTTTCTTTCGTGTGAAACGGCGATTTATGAGAAATGACGATAAAATTGCTGTTTTAAACTTGCAAAAACATAGAAAAACGCTGTTTTTAACTATTCAAACTGACAAATTCATGTTTCTTTCGTGTGAAACGGCGATTTATGAGAAATGACGATAAAATTGCTGTTTTAAACTTGCAAAAACATAGAAAAACGCTGTTTTTAACTATTCAAACTGACAAATTCATGTTTCTTTCGTGTGAAACGGCGTTTTATGAGAAATGACGATAAAATTGCTGTTTTAAACTTGCAAAAACATAGAAAAACGCTGTTTTTAACTATTCAAACTGATAAATTCAGGTTTCTTTCGTTCGAAACGGTGGATTTTTGTGAAATCACGATAAAACTGCTGTTTTAAACTTGCAAAAACATAGAAGAACGCTGTTTTGAACTATTCAAACTGATAAATTCATGTTTCTTTCGTGTGAAACGGCGATTTATGAGAAATGACGATAAAATTGCTGTTTTAAACTTGCAAAAACATAGAAAAACGCTGTTTTTAACTATTCAAACTGATAAATTCAGGTTTCTTTCGTGTGAAACGGCGATTTATGAGAAATGACGATAAAATTGCTGTTTTAAACCTGCAAAAACATAAAAAAACGCTGCTTTTAACTATTCAAACTGACAAATTCATGTTTCTTTCGTGTGAAACGGCGTTTTATGAGAAATGACGATAAAATTGCTGTTTTAAACTTGCAAAAACATAGAAAAACGCTGTTTTTAACTATTCAAACTGATAAATTCAGGTTTCTTTCGTTCGAAACGGTGGATTTTTGTGAAATCACGATAAAACTGCTGTTTTAAACTTGCAAAAACATAGAAGAACGCTGTTTTGAACTATTCAAACTGATAAATTCATGTTTCTTTCGTGTGAAACGGCGATTTATGAGAAATGACGATAAAATTGCTGTTTTAAACTTGCAAAAACATAGAAAAACGCTGTTTTTAACTATTCAAACTGATAAATTCAGGTTTCTTTCGTGTGAAACGGCGATTTATGAGAAATGACGATAAAATTGCTGTTTTAAACTTGCAAAAACATAGAAAAACGCTGTTTTTAACTATTCAAACTGACTATTCATGTTTCTTTCGTGTGAAACGGCGTTTTATGAGAAATGACGATAAAATTGCTGTTTTAAACTTGCAAAAACATAGAAAAACGCTGTTTTGAACTATTCAAACTGACAAATTCATGTTTCTTTCGTGTGAAACGGCGATTTATGAGAAATGACGATAAAATTGCTGTTTTAAACTTGCAAAAACATAGAAAAACGCTGTTTTGAACTATTCAAACTGACAAATTCATGTTTCTTTCGTGTGAAACGGCGATTTATGAGAAATGACGATAAAATTGCTGTTTTAAACTTGCAAAAACATAGAAAAACGCTGTTTTCAACTATTCAAACTGATAAATTCATGTTTCTTTCGTGTGAAACGGCGATTTATGAGAAATGACGATAAAATTGCTGTTTTAAACATGAAAAAACATAGAAAAACGCTGTTTTGAACTATTCAAACTGACAAATTCATGTTTCTTTCGTGTGAAACGGCGATTTATGAGAAATGACAATAAAATTGCTGTTTTAAACTTGCAAAAACATAGAAAAACGCTGTTTTGAACTATTCAAACTGACAAATTCATGTTTCTTTCGTGTGAAACGGCGATTTATGAGAAATGACGATAAAATTGCTGTTTTAAACTTGCAAAAACATAGATAAACGCTGTTTTTAACTATTCAATCTGATAAATTCAGTTTTCTTTCGTTCGAAACGGTGGATTTTTGTGAAATCACGATAAAACTGCTGTTTTAAACTTGCAAAAACATAGAAAAACGCTGTTTTGAACTATTCAAACTGATAAATTCATGTTTCTTTCGTGTGAAACGGCGATTTATGAGAAATGACGATAAAATTGCTGTTTTAAACTTGCAAAAACATAGAAAAACGCTGTTTTTAACTATTCAAACTGACAAATTCATGTTTCTTTCGTGTGAAACGGCGATTTATGAGAAATGACGATAAAATTGCTGTTTTAAACTTGCAAAAACATAGAAAAACGCTGTTTTGAACTATTCAAACTGACAAATTCATGTTTCTTTCGTGTGAAACGGCGATTTATGAGAAATGACGATAAAATTGCTGTTTTAAACTTGCAAAAACATAGAAAAACGCTGTTTTCAACTATTCAAACTGACAAATTCATGTTTCTTTCGTGTGAAAGGGCGATATATGAGAAATGACGATAAAATTGCTGTTTTAAACATGAAAAAACATAGAAAAACGCTGTTTTTAACTATTCAAACTGATAAATTCATGTTTCTTTCTTGTGAAACGGCGATTTATGAGAAATGACGATAAAATTGCTGTTTTAAACTTGCAAAAACATAGAAAAACGCTGTTTTTAACTATTCAAACTGATAAATTCATGTTTCTTTCGTGTGAAACGGCGATTTATGAGAAATGACGATAAAATTGCTGTTTTAAACATGAAAAAACATAGAAAAACGCTGTTTTTAACTATTCAAACTGATAAATTCAGGTTTCTTTCGTGTTAAACGGCGATTTATGAGAAATGACAATAAAATTGCTGTTTTAAACTTGCAAAAACATAGAAAAACGCTGTTTTGAACTATTCAAACTGACAAATTCATGTTTCTTTCGTGTGAAACGGCGTTTTATGAGAAATGACGATAAAATTGCTGTTTTAAACTTGCAAAAACATAGAAAAACGCTGTTTTGAACTATTCAAACTCGCAAATTCATGTTTCTTTCGTATGAAACGGCGATTTATGAGATATGACGATAAAATTGCTGTTTTAAACTTGCAAAAACATAGAAAAACGCTGTTTTCAACTATTCAAACTGACAAATTCATGTTTCTTTCGTGTGAAACGGCGATTTATGAGAAATGACGATAAAATTGCTGTTTTAAACATGAAAAAACATAGAAAAACGCTGTTTTGAACTATTCAAACTGACAAATTCATGTTTCTTTCGTGTGAAACGGCGATTTATGAGAAATGACGATAAAATTGCTGTTTTAAACTTGCGAAAACATAGAAAAACGCTGTTTTGAACTATTCAAACTGACAAATTCATGTTTCTTTCGTGTGAAACGGCGATTTATGAGAAATGACGATAAAATTGCTGTTTTAAACTTGCAAAAACATAGATAAACGCTGTTTTTAACTATTCAATCTGATAAATTCAGTTTTCTTTCGTTCGAAACGGTGGATTTATGTGAAATCACGATAAAACTGCTGTTTTAAACTTGCGAAAACATAGAAAAACGCTGTTTTGAACTATTCAAACTGACAAATTCATGTTTCTTTCGTGTGAAACGGCGATTTATGAGAAATGACGATAAAATTGCTGTTTTAAACTTGCAAAAACATAGAAAAACGCTGTTTTCAACTATTCAAACTGACAAATTCATGTTTCTTTCGTGTGAAACGGCGATTTATGAGAAATGACGATAAAATTGCTGTTTTAAACATGAAAAAACATAGAAAAACGCTGTTTTGAACTATTCAAACTGACAAATTCATGTTTCTTTCGTGTGAAACGGCGATTTATGAGAAATGACGATAAAATTGCTGTTTTAAACTTGCAAAAACATAGAAAAACGCTGTTTTGAACTATTCAAACTGACAAATTCATGTTTCTTTCGTGTGAAACTGCGATTTATGAGAAATGACGATAAAATTGCTGTTTTAAACTTGCAAAAACATAGATAAACGCTGTTTTTAACTATTCAATCTGATAAATTCAGTTTTCTTTCGTTCGAAACGGTGGATTTTTGTGAAATCACGATAAAACTGCTGTTTTAAACTTGCAAAAACATAGAAAAACGCTGTTTTGAACTATTCAAACTGATAAATTCATGTTTCTTTTGTGTGAAACGGCGATTTATGAGAAATGACGATAAAATTGCTGTTATAAACTTGCAAAAACATAGAAAAACGCTGTTTTTAACTATTCAAACTGACAAATTCATGTTTCTTTCGTGTGAAACGGCGATTTATGAGAAATGACGATAAAATTGCTGTTTTAAACTTGCAAAAACATAGAAAAACGCTGTTTTGAACTATTCAAACTGACAAATTCATGTTTCTTTCGTGTGAAACGGCGATTTATGAGAAATGACGATAAAATTGCTGTTTTAAACTTGCAAAAACATAGAAAAACGCTGTTTTCAACTATTCAAACTGACAAATTCATGTTTCTTTCGTGTGAAACGGCGATATATGAGAAATGACGATAAAATTGCTGTTTTAAACATGAAAAAAACATAGAAAAACGCTGTTTTTAACTATTCAAACTGATAAGATCATGTTTCTTTCTTGTGAAACGGCGATTTATGAGAAATGACGATAAAATTGCTGTTTTAAACTTGCAAAAACATAGAAAAACGCTGTTTTTAACTATTCAAACTGATAAATTCATGTTTCTTTCGTGTGAAACGGCGATTTATGAGAAATGACGATAAAATTGCTGTTTTAAACATGAAAAAACATAGAAAAACGCTGTTTTTAACTATTCAAACTGATAAATTCAGGTTTCTTTCGTGTGAAACGGCGATTTATGAGAAACGACGATAAAATTGCTGTTTTAAACTTGCAAAAACATAGAAAAACGCTGTTTTGAACTATTCAAACTGACAAATTCATGTTTCTTTCGTGTGAAACGGCGTTTTATGAGAAATGACGATAAAATTGCTGTTTTAAACTTGCAAAAACATAGAAAAACGCTGTTTTGAACTATTTAAACTCACAAATTCATGTTTCTTTCGTGTGAAACGGCGATTTATGAGAAATGACGATAAAATTGCTGTTTTAAACTTGCAAAAACATAGAAAAACGCAGTTTTCAACTATTCAAACTGACAAATTCATGTTTCTTTCGTGTGAAACGGCGATTTATGAGAAATGACGATAAAATTGCTGTTTTAAACATGAAAAAACATAGAAAAACGCTGTTTTGAACTATTCAAACTGACAAATTCATGTTTCTTTCGTGTGAAACGGCGATTTATGAGAAATGACGATAAAATTGCTGTTTTAAACTTGCGAAAACATAGAAAAACGCTGTTTTGAACTATTCAAACTGACAAATTCATGTTTCTTTTGTGTGAAACGGCGATTTATGAGAAATGACGATAAAATTGCTGTTTTAAACTTGCAAAAACATAGATAAACGCTGTTTTTAACTATTCAATCTGATAAATTCAGTTTTCTTTCGTTCGAAACGGTGGATTTTTGTGAAATCACGATAAAACTGCTGTTTTAAACTTGCAAAAACATAGAAAAACGCTGTTTTGAACTATTCAAACTGATAAATTCATGTTTCTTTCGTGTGAAACGGCGATTTATCAGAAATGACGATAAAATTGCTGTTTTAAACTTGCAAAAACATAGAAAAACGCTGTTTTTAACTATTCAAACTGACAAATTCATGTTTCTTTCGTGTGAAACGGCGATTTATGAGAAATGACGATGAAATTGCTGTTTTAAACTTGCAAAAACATAGAAAAACGCTGTTTTGAACTATTCAAACTGACAAATTCATGTTTCTTTCGTGTGAAACGGCGATTTATGAGAAATGACGATAAAATTGCTGTTTTAAACTTGCAAAAACATAGAAAAACGCTGTTTTCAACTATTCAAACTGACAAATTCATGTTTCTTTCGTGTGAAACGGCGATTTATGAGAAATGACGATAAAATTGCTATTTTAAACATGAAAAAACATAGAAAAACGCTGTTTTGAACTATTCAAACTGACAAATTCATGTTTCTTTCGTGTGAAACGGCGATTTATGAGAAATGACGATAAAATTGCTGTTTTAAACTTGCAAAAACATAGAAAAACGCTGTTTTGAACTATTCAAACTGACAAATTCATGTTTCTTTCGTGTGAAACGGCGATTTATGAGAAATGACGATAAAATTGCTGTTTTAAACATGAAAAAACATAGAAAAACGCTGTTTTTAACTATTCAAACTGATAAATTCATGTTTCTTTCTTGTGAAACGGCGATTTATGAGAAATGACGATAAAATTGCTGTTTTAAAATTGCAAAAACATAGAAAAACGCTGTTTTCAACTATTCAAACTGACAAATTCATGTTTCTTTCGTGTGAAACGGCGATTTATGAGAAATGACGATAAAATTGCTGTTTTAAACATGAAAAAACATAGAAAAACGCTGTTTTGAACTATTCAAACTGACAAATTCATGTTTCTTTCGTGTGAAACGGCGATTTATGAGAAATGACGATAAAATTGCTGTTTTAAACTTGCGAAAACATAGAAAAACGCTGTTTTGAACTATTCAAACTGACAAATTCATGTTTCTTTCGTGTGAAACGGCGATTTATGAGAAATGACGATAAAATTGCTGTTTTAAACTTGCAAAAACATAGAAAAACGCTGTTTTTAACTATTCAAACTGATAAATTCATGTTTCTTTCGTGTTAAACGGCGATTTATGAGAAATGACGATAAAATTGCTGTTTTAAACATGAAAAAACATAGAAAAACGCTGTTTTTAACTATTCAAACTGATAAATTCAGGTTTCTTTCGTGTTAAACGGCGATTTATGAGAAATGACGATAAAATTGCTGTTTTAAACTTGCAAAAACATAGAAAAACGCTGTTTTGAACTATTCAAACTGACAAATTCATGTTTCTTTCGTGTGAAACGGCGTTTTATGAGAAATGACGATAAAATTGCTGTTTTAAACTTGCAAAAACATAGAAAAACGCTGTTTTGAACTATTCAAACTCGCAAATTCATGTTTCTTTCGTATGAAACGGCGATTTATGAGAAATGACGATAAAATTGCTGTTTTAAACTTGCAAAAACATAGAAAAACGCTGTTTTCAACTATTCAAACTGACAAATTCATGTTTCTTTCGTGTGAAACGGCGATTTATGAGAAATGACGATAAAATTGCTGTTTTAAACATGAAAAAACATAGAAAAACGCTGTTTTGAACTATTCAAACTGACAAATTCATGTTTCTTTCGTGTGAAACGGCGATTTATGAGAAATGACGATAAAATTGCTGTTTTAAACTTGCGAAAACATAGAAAAACGCTGTTTTGAACTATTCAAACTGACAAATTCATGTTTCTTTCGTGTGAAACGGCGATTTATGAGAAATGACGATAAAATTGCTGTTTTAAACTTGCAAAAACATAGATAAACGCTGTTTTTAACTATTCAATCTGATAAATTCAGTTTTCTTTCGTTCGAAACGGTGGATTTTTGTGAAATCACGATAAAACTGCTGTTTTAAACTTGCAAAAACATAGAAAAACGCTGTTTTGAACTATTCAAACTGATAAATTCATGTTTCTTTCGTGTGAAACGGCGATTTATGAGAAATGACGATAAAATTGCTGTTTTAAACTTGCAAAAACATAGAAAAACGCTGTTTTTAAGTATTCAAACTGACAAATTCATGTTTCTTTCGTGTGAAACGGCGATTTATGAGCAATGACGATAAAATTGCTGTTTTAAACTTGCAAAAACATAGAAAAACGCTGTTTTGAACTATTCAAACTGACAAATTCATGTTTCTTTCGTGTGAAACGGCGATTTATGAGAAATGACGATAAAATTGCTGTTTTAAACTTGCAAAAACATAGAAAAACGCTGTTTTCAACTATTCAAACTGACAAATTCATGTTTCTTTCGTGTGAAACGGCGATTTATGAGAAATGACGATAAAATTGCTGTTTTAAACATGAAAAAACATAGAAAAACGCTGTTTTGAACTATTCAAACTGACAAATTCATGTTTCTTTCGTGTGAAACGGCGATTTATGAGAAATGACGATAAAATTGCTGTTTTAAACTTGCAAAAACATAGAAAAACGCTGTTTTGAACTATTCAAACTGACAAATTCATGTTTCTTTCGTGTGAAACTGCGATTTATGAGAAATGACGATAAAATTGCTGTTTTAAACTTGCAAAAACATAGATAAACGCTGTTTTTAACTATTCAATCTGATAAATTCAGTTTTCTTTCGTTCGAAACGGTGGATTTTTGTGAAATCACGATAAAACTGCTGTTTTAAACTTGCAAAAATATAGAAAAACGCTGTTTTGAACTATTCAAACTGATAAATTCATGTTTCTTTCGTGTGAAACGGCGATTTATGAGAAATGACGATAAAATTGCTGTTTTAAACTTGCAAAAACATAGAAAAACGCTGTTTTTAACTATTCAAACTGACAAATTCATGTTTCTTTCGTGTGAAACGGCGATTTATGAGAAATGACGATAAAATTGCTGTTTTAAACTTGCAAAAACATAGAAAAACGCTGTTTTGAACTATTCAAACTGACAAATTCATGTTTCTTTCGTGTGAAACGGCGATTTATGAGAAATGACGATAAAATTGCTGTTTTAAACTTGCAAAAACATAGAAAAACGCTGTTTTCAACTATTCAAACTGACAAATTCATGTTTCTTTCGTGTGAAACGGCGATATATGAGAAATGACGATAAAATTGCTGTTTTAAACATGAAAAAAACATAGAAAAACGCTGTTTTTAACTATTCAAACTGATAAATTCATGTTTCTTTCTTGTGAAACGGCGATTTATGAGAAATGACGATAAAATTGCTGTTTTAAACTTGCAAAAACATAGAAAAACGCTGTTTTTAACTATTCAAACTAATAAATTCATGTTTCTTTCGTGTGAAACGGCGATTTATGAGAAATGACGATAAAATTGCTGTTTTAAACATGAAAAAACATAGAAAAACGCTGTTTTTAACTATTCAAACTGATAAATTCAGGTTTCTTTCGTGTGAAACGGCGATTTATGAGAAACGACGATAAAATTGCTGTTTTTAACTTGCAAAAACATAGAAAAACGCTGTTTTGAACTATTCAAACTGACAAATTCATGTTTCTTTCGTGTGAAACGGCGTTTTATGAGAAATGACGATAAAATTGCTGTTTTAAACTTGCAAAAACATAGAAAAACGCTGTTTTGAACTATTTAAACTCACAAATTCATGTTTCTTTAGTGTGAAACGGCGATTTATGAGAAATGACGATAAAATTGCTGTTTTAAACTTGCAAAAACATAGAAAAACGCAGTTTTCAACTATTCAAACTGACAAATTCATGTTTCTTTCGTGTGAAACGGCGATTTATGAGAAATGACGATAAAATTGCTGTTTTAAACATGAAAAAACATAGAAAAACGCTGTTTTGAACTATTCAAACTGACAAATTCATGTTTCTTTCGTGTGAAACGGCGATTTATGAGAAATGACGATAAAATTGCTGTTTTAAACTTGCGAAAACATAGAAAAACGCTGTTTTGAACTATTCAAACTGACAAATTCATGTTTCTTTTGTGTGAAACGGCGATTTATGAGAAATGACGATAAAATTGCTGTTTTAAACTTGCAAATCATAGATAAACGCTGTTTTTAACTATTCAATCTGATAAATTCAGTTTTCTTTCGTTCGAAACGGTGGATTTTTGTGAAATCACGATAAAACTGCTGTTTTAAACTTGCAAAAACATAGAAAAACGCTGTTTTGAACTATTCAAACTGATAAATTCATGTTTCTTTCGTGTGAAACGGCGATTTATCAGAAATGACGATAAAATTGCTGTTTTAAACTTGCAAAAACATAGAAAAACGCTGTTTTTAACTATTCAAACTGACAAATTCATGTTTCTTTCGTGTGAAACGGCGATTTATGAGAAATGACGATGAAATTGCTGTTTTAAACTTGCAAAAACATAGAAAAACGCTGTTTTGAACTATTCAAACTGACAAATTCATGTTTCTTTCGTGTGAAACGGCGATTTATGAGAAATGACGATAAAATTGCTGTTTTAAACTTGCAAAAACATAGAAAAACGCTGTTTTCAACTATTCAAACTGACAAATTCATGTTTCTTTCGTGTGAAACGGCGATTTATGAGAAATGACGATAAAATTGCTATTTTAAACATGAAAAAACATAGAAAAACGCTGTTTTGAACTATTCAAACTGACAAATTCATGTTTCTTTCGTGTGAAACGGCGATTTATGAGAAATGACGATAAAATTGCTGTTTTAAACTTGCAAAAACATAGAAAAACGCTGTTTTGAACTATTCAAACTGACAAATTCATGTTTCTTTCGTGTGAAACGGCGATTTATGAGAAATGACGATAAAATTGCTGTTTTAAACTTGCAAAAACATAGATAAACGCTGTTTTTAACTATTCAATCTGATAAATTCAGTTTTCTTTCGTTCGAAACGGTGGATTTTTGTGAAATCACGATAAAACTGCTGTTTTAAACTTGCAAAAACATAGAAAAACGCTGTTTTGAACTATTGAAACTGATAAATTCATGTTTCTTTCGTGTGAAACGGCGATTTATGAGAAATGACGATAAAATTGCTGTTTTAAACATGAAAAAACATAGAAAAACGCTGTTTTTAACTATTCAAACTGATAAATTCAGGTTTCTTTCGTGTGAAACGGCGATTTATGAGAAATGACGATAAAATTGCTGTTTTAAACTTGCAAAAACATAGAAAAACGCTGTTTTTAACTATTCAAACTGACAAATTCATGTTTCTTTCGTGTGAAACGGCGTTTTATGAGAAATGACGATAAAATTGCTGTTTTAAACTTGCAAAAACATAGAAAAACGCTGTTTTGAACTATTCAAACTCACAAATTCATGTTTCTTTTGTGTGAAACGACGATTTATGAGAAATGACGATAAAATTGCTGTTTTAAACTTGCAAAAACATAGATAAACGCTGTTTTTAACTATTCAATTTGATAAATTCAGTTTTCTTTCGTTCGAAACGGTGGATTTTTGTGAAATCACGATAAAACTGCTGTTTTAAACTTGCAAAAACATAGAAAAACGCTGTTTTGAACTATTCACTCACAAATTCATGTTTCTTTCGTGTGAAACGGCGATTTATGAGAAATGACGATAAAATTGCTGTTTTAAACTTGCAAAAACATAGAAAAACGCTGTTTTTAACTATTCAATCTGATAAATTCAGTTTTCTTTCGTTCGAAACGGTGGATTTTTGTGAAATCACGATAAAACTGCTGTTTTAAACTTGCAAAAACATAGAAAAACGCTGTTTTGAACTATTCAAACTGATAAATTCATGTTTCTTTCGTGTGAAACGGCGATTTATGAGAAATGACGATAAAATTGCTGTTTTAAACTTGCAAAAACATAGAAAAACGCTGTTTTTAACTATTCAAACTGACAAATTCATGTTTCTTTCGTGTGAAACGGCGATTTATGAGAAATGACGATAAAATTGCTGTTTTAAACTTGCAAAAACATAGAAAAACGCTGTTTTGAACTATTCAAACTGACAAATTCATGTTTCTTTCGTGTGAAACGGCGATTTATGAGAAATGACGATAAAATTGCTGTTTTAAACTTGCAAAAACATAGAAAAACGCTGTTTTCAACTATTCAAACTGACAAATTCATGTTTCTTTCGTGTGAAACGGCGATATATGAGAAATGACGATAAAATTGCTGTTTTAAACATGAAAAAAACATAGAAAAACGCTGTTTTTAACTATTCAAACTGATAAATTCATGTTTCTTTCTTGTGAAACGGCGATTTATGAGAAATGACGATAAAATTGCTGTTTTAAACTTGCAAAAACATAGAAAAACGCTGTTTTTAACTATTCAAACTGATAAATTCAGGTTTCTTTCGTGTGAAACGGCGATTTATGAGAAACGACGATAAAATTGCTGTTTTAAACTTGCAAAAACATAGAAAAACGCTGTTTTGAACTATTCAAACTGACAAATTCATGTTTCTTTCGTGTGAAACGGCGTTTTATGAGAAATGACGATAAAATTGCTGTTTTAAACTTGCAAAAACATAGAAAAACGCTGTTTTGAACTATTTAAACTCACAAATTCATGTTTCTTTCGTGTGAAACGGCGATTTATGAGAAATGACGATAAAATTGCTGTTTTAAACTTGCAAAAACATAGAAAAACGCAGTTTTCAACTATTCAAACTGACAAATTCATGTTTCTTTCGTGTGAAACGGCGATTTATGAGAAATGACGATAAAATTGCTGTTTTAAACATGAAAAAACATAGAAAAACGCTGTTTTGAACTATTCAAACTGACAAATTCATGTTTCTTTCGTGTGAAACGGCGATTTATGAGAAATGACGATAAAATTGCTGTTTTAAACTTGCGAAAACATAGAAAAACGCTGTTTTGAACTATTCAAACTGACAAATTCATGTTTCTTTTGTGTGAAACGGCGATTTATGAGAAATGACGATAAAATTGCTGTTTTAAACTTGCAAAAACATAGATAAACGCTGTTTTTAACTATTCAATCTGATAAATTCAGTTTTCTTTCGTTCGAAACGGTGGATTTTTGTGAAATCACGATAAAACTGCTGTTTTAAACTTGCAAAAACATAGAAAAACGCTGTTTTGAACTATTCAAACTGATAAATTCATGTTTCTTTCGTGTGAAACGGCGATTTATCAGAAATGACGATAAAATTGCTGTTTTAAACTTGCAAAAACATAGAAAAACGCTGTTTTTAACTATTCAAACTGACAAATTCATGTTTCTTTCGTGTGAAACGGCGATTTATGAGAAATGACGATGAAATTGCTGTTTTAAACTTGCAAAAACATAGAAAAACGCTGTTTTGAACTATTCAAACTGACAAATTCATGTTTCTTTCGTGTGAAACGGCGATTTATGAGAAATGACGATAAAATTGCTGTTTTAAACTTGCAAAAACATAGAAAAACGCTGTTTTCAACTATTCAAACTGACAAATTCATGTTTCTTTCGTGTGAAACGGCGATTTATGAGAAATGACGATAAAATTGCTATTTTAAACATGAAAAAACATAGAAAAACGCTGTTTTGAACTATTCAAACTGACAAATTCATGTTTCTTTCGTGTGAAACGGCGATTTATGAGAAATGACGATAAAATTGCTGTTTTAAACTTGCAAAAACATAGAAAAACGCTGTTTTGAACTATTCAAACTGACAAATTCATGTTTCTTTCGTGTGAAACGGCGATTTATGAGAAATGACGATAAAATTGCTGTTTTAAACTTGCAAAAACATAGAAAAACGCTGTTTTCAACTATTCAAACTGACAAATTCATGTTTCTTTCGTGTGAAACGGCGATTTATGAGAAATGACGATAAAATTGCTGTTTTAAACATGAAAAAACATAGAAAAACGCTGTTTTGAACTATTCAAACTGACAAATTCATGTTTCTTTCGTGTAAAACGGCGATTTATGAGAAATGACGATAAAATTGCTGTTTTAAACTTGCAAAAACATAGAAAAACGCTGTTTTGAACTATTCAAACTGACAAATTCATGTTTCTTTCGTGTGAAACGACGATTTATGAGAAATGACGATAAAATTGCTGTTTTAAACTTGCAAAAACATAGATAAACGCTGTTTTTAACTATTCAATTTGATAAATTCAGTTTTCTTTCGTTCGAAACGGTGGATTTTTGTGAAATCACGATAAAACTGCTGTTTTAAACTTGCAAAAACATAGAAAAACGCTGTTTTGAACTATTCACTCACAAATTCATGTTTCTTTCGTGTGAAACGGCGATTTATGAGAAATGACGATAAAATTGCTGTTTTAAACTTGCAAAAACATAGAAAAACGCTGTTTTTAACTATTCAATCTGATAAATTCAGTTTTCTTTCGTTCGAAACGGTGGATTTTTGTGAAATCACGATAAAACTGCTGTTTTAAACTTGCAAAAACATAGAAAAACGCTGTTTTGAACTATTCAAACTGATAAATTCATGTTTCTTTCGTGTGAAACGGCGATTTATGAGAAATGACGATAAAATTGCTGTTTTAAACTTGCAAAAACATAGAAAAACGCTGTTTTTAACTATTCAAACTGACAAATTCATGTTTCTTTCGTGTGAAACGGCGATTTATGAGAAATGACGATAAAATTGCTGTTTTAAACTTGCAAAAACATAGAAAAACGCTGTTTTGAACTATTCAAACTGACAAATTCATGTTTCTTTCGTGTGAAACGGCGATTTATGAGAAATGACGATAAAATTGCTGTTTTAAACTTGCAAAAACATAGAAAAACGCTGTTTTCAACTATTCAAACTGACAAATTCATGTTTCTTTCGTGTGAAAGGGCGATATATGAGAAATGACGATAAAATTGCTGTTTTAAACATGAAAAAACATAGAAAAACGCTGTTTTTAACTATTCAAACTGATAAATTCATGTTTTATGGGGTAAATAGCTCCGTGGTAACGTGTTGGACTGTGGATCGTGAGATCCTCAGTTCGAATCCCACTGCCGACAGTTACAAATTTAAATTTACCCCTGTGGTTCCCCTCCACTAACATCCTTGGGGGCTATGATTTGACGGCTGGTAACCGCACTTCATACGAAAAAATATATCACCTACCGAGATCTGCGTAAGCAGAGTGCCACACCCGTAATGGGTAAAAGGCGTGATGATATATTTATTATATTTATTTTATTTAAATTCATGTTTCTTTCTTGTGAAACGGCGATTTATGAGAAATGACGATAAAATTGCTGTTTTAAACTTGCAAAAACATAGAAAAACGCTGTTTTTAACTATTCAAACTGTTAAATTCATGTTTCTTTCGTGTGAAACGGCGATTTATGAGAAATGACGATAAAATTGCTGTTTTAAACATGAAAAAACATAGAAAAACGCTGTTTTTAACTATTCAAACTGATAAATTCAGGTTTCTTTCGTGTGAAACGGCGATTTATGAGAAATGACGATAAAATTGCTGTTTTAAACTTGCAAAAACATAGAAAAACGCTGTTTTCAACTATTCAAACTGACAAATTCATGTTTCTTTCGTGTGAAACGGCGATTTATGAGAAATGACGATAAAATTGCTGTTTTAAACATGAAAAAACATAGAAAAACGCTGTTTTGAACTATTCAAACTGACAAATTCATGTTTCTTTCGTGTGAAACGGCGATTTATGAGAAATGACGATAAAATTGCTGTTTTAAACTTGCAAAAACATAGAAAAACGCTGTTTTGAACTATTCAAACTGACAAATTCATGTTTCTTTCGTGTGAAACGGCGATTTAAGAGAAATGACGATAAATTGCTGTTTTAAACTTGCAAAAACATAGATAAACGCTGTTTTTAACTATTCAATCTGATAAATTCAGTTTTCTTTCGTTCGGATCGGTGGATTTTTGTGAAATCACGATAAAACTGCTGTTTTAAACTTGCAAAAACATAGAAAAACGCTGTTTTGAACTATTCAAACTGATAAATTCATGTTTCTTTCTTGTAAAACGGCGATTTATGAGAAATGACGATAAAATTGCTGTTTTAAACTTGCAAAAACATAGAAAAACGCTGTTTTTAACTATTCAAACTGATAAATTCATGTTTCTTTCGTGTGAAACGGCGATTTATGAGAAATGACGATAAAATTGCTGTTTTAAACATGAAAAAACATAGAAAAACGCTGTTTTTAACTATTCAAACTGATAAATTCAGGTTTCTTTCGTGTGAAACGGCGATTTATGAGAAATGACGATAAAATTGCTGTTTTAAACTTACAAAAACATAGAATAACGCTGTTTTTAACTATTCAAACTGACAAATTCATGTTTCTTTCGTGTGAAACGGCGTTTTATGAGAAATGACGATAAAATTGCTGTTTTAAACTTGCAAAAACAAAGAAAAACGCTGTTTTGAACTATTCAAACTCACAAATTCATGTTTCTTTCGTGTGAAACGGCGATTTATGAGAAATGACGATAAAATTGCTGTTTTAAACTTGCAAAAACATAGAAAAACGCTGTTTTCAACTATTCAAACTGACAAATTCATGTTTCTTTCGTGTGAAACGGCGATTTATGAGAAATGACGATAAAATTGCTGTTTTAAACATGAAAAAACATAGAAAAACGCTGTTTTGAACTATTCAAACTGACAAATTCATGTTTCTTGCGTGTGAAACGGCGATTTATGAGAAATGACGATAAAATTGCTGTTTTAAACTTGCAAAAACATAGAAAAACGCTGTTTTGAACTATTCAAACTGACAAATTCATGTTTCTTTCGTGTGAAACGGCGATTTATGAGAAATGACGATAAACTTGCTGTTTTAATTTTGCAAAAACATAGATAAACGCTGTTTTTAACTATTCAATCTGATAAATTCAGTTTTCTTTCGTTCGAAACGGTGGATTTTTGTGAAATCACGATAAAACTGCTGTTTTAAACTTGCAAAAACATAGAAAAACGCTGTTTTGAACTATTCAAACTGATAAATTCATGTTTCTTTCGTGTGAAACGGCGATTTATGAGAAATGACGATAAAATTGCTGTTTTAAACTTGCAAAAACATAGAAAAACGCTGTTTTTAACTATTCAAACTGACAAATTCATGTTTCTTTCGTGTGAAACGGCGATTTATGAGAAATGACGATAAAATTGCTGTTTTAAACTTGCAAAAACATAGAAAAACGCTGTTTTTAACTATTCAAACTAATAAATTCAGGTTTCTTTCGTGTGAAACGGCGATTTATCAGAAATGACGATAAAATTGCTGTTTTAAACTTGCAAAAACATAGAAAAACGCTGTTTTTAACTATTCAAACTGATAAATTCATGTTTCTTTCGTGTGAAACGGCGATTTATGAGAAATGACAATAAAATTGCTGTTTTAAACATGAAAAAACATAGAAAAACGCTGTTTTTAACTATTCAAACTGATAAATTCAGGTTTCTTTCGTGTGAAACGGCGATTTATGAGAAATGACGATAAAATTGCTGTTTTAAACTTACAAAAACATAGAATAACGCTGTTTTTAACTATTCAAACTGACAAATTCATGTTTCTTTCGTGTGAAACGGCGTTTTATGAGAAATGACGATAAAATTGCTGTTTTAAACTTGCAAAAACATAGAAAAACGCTGTTTTGAACTATTCAAACTCACAAATTCATGTTTCTTTCGTGTGAAACGGCGATTTATGAGAAATGACGATAAAATTGCTGTTTTAAACTTGCAAAAACATAGATAAACGCAGTTTTTAACTATTCAAACTGACAAATTCATGTTTCTTTCGTGTGAAACGGCGATTTATGAGAAATGACGATAAAATTGCTGTTTTAAACTTGCAAAAACATAGAAAAACGCTGTTTTGAACTATTCAAACTGACAAATTCATGTTTCTTTCGTGTGAAACGGCGATTTATGAGAAATGACGATAAAATTGCTGTTTTAAACTTGCAAAAACATAGAAAAACGCTGTTTTCAACTATTCAAACTGACAAATTCATGTTTCTTTCGTGTGAAAGGGCGATATATGAGAAATGACGATAAAATTGCTGTTTTAAACATGAAAAAACATAGAAAAACGCTGTTTTTAACTATTCAAACTGATAAATTCATGTTTCTTTCTTGTGAAACGGCGATTTATGAGAAATGACGATAAAATTGCTGTTTTAAACTTGCAAAAACATAGAAAAACGCATTTTTTAACTATTCAAACTGATAAATTCATGTTTCTTTCGTGTGAAACGGCGATTTATGAGAAATGACGATAAAATTGCTGTTTTAAACATGAAAAAACATAGAAAATCGCTGTTTTTAACTATTCAAACTGATAAATTCAGGTTTCTTTCGTGTGAAACGGCGATTTATGAGAAATGACGATAAAATTGCTGTTTTAAACTTGCAAAAACATAGAAAAACGCTGTTTTTAACTATTCAAACTGACAAATTCATGTTTCTTTCGTGTGAAACGGCGTTTTATGAGAAATGACGATAAAATTGCTGTTTTAAACTTGCAAAAACATAGAAAAACGCTGTTTTGAACTATTCAACCTCACAAATTCATGTTTCATTCGTGTGAAACGGCGATTTATGAGAAATGACGATAAAATTGCTGTTTTAAACTTGCAAAAACATAGAAAAACGCTGTTTTCAACTATTCAAACTGACAAATTCATGTTTCTTTCGTGTGAAACGGCGATTTATGAGAAATGACGATAAAATTGCTGTTTTAAACATGAAAAAACATAGAAAAACGCTGTTTTGAACTATTCAAACTGACAAATTCATGTTTCTTTCGTGTGAAACGGCGATTTATGAGAAATGACGATA
The DNA here is from genome assembly GCA_963942605.1 of Poecilus cupreus. Taxonomy (NCBI): domain Eukaryota; kingdom Metazoa; phylum Arthropoda; class Insecta; order Coleoptera; family Carabidae; genus Poecilus; species Poecilus cupreus. The sequence goes on from CAWWDY010000273.1 coordinate 40,033, forward strand.
AAATTGCTGTTTTAAACTTGCAAAAACATAGAAAAACGCTTTTTTGAACTATTCAAACTGACAAATTCATGTTTCTTTCGTGTGAAACGGCGATTTATGAGAAATGACGATAAAATTGCTGTTTTAAACTTGCAAAAACATAGATAAACGCTGTTTTTAACTATTCAATCTGATAAATTCAGTTTTCTTTCGTTCGGATCGGTGGATTTTTGTGAAATCACGATAAAACTGCTGTTTTAAACTTGCAAAAACATAGAAAAACGCTGTTTTGAACTATTCAAACTGATAAATTCATGTTTCTTTCGTGTGAAACGGCGATTTATGAGAAATGACGATAAAATTGCTGTTTAAACTTGCAAAAACATAGAAAAACGCTGTTTTTAACTATTCAAACTGACAAATTCATGTTTCTTTCGTGTGAAACGGCGATTTATGAGAAATGACGATAAAATTGCTGTTTTAAACTTGCAAAAACATAGAAAAACGCTGTTTTTAACTATTCAAACTGATAAATTCATGTTTCTTTCGTGTGAAACGGCGATTTATGAGAAATGACGGTAAAATTGCTGTTTTAAACTTGCAAAAACATAGAAAAACGCTGTTTTTAACTATTCAAACTGATAAATTCAGGTTTCTTTTGTTCGAAACGGTGGATTTTTGTGAAATCACGATAAAACTGCTGTTTTAAACTTGCAAAAACATAGAAAAACGCTGTTTTGAACTAATCAAACTGATAAATTCATGTTTCTTTCGTGTGAAACGGCGATTTATGAGAAATGACGATAAAATTGCTGTTTTAAACTTGCAAAAACATAGAAAAACGCTGTTTTGAACTATTCAAACTGACAAATTCATGTTTCTTTCGTGTGAAACGGCGATTTATGAGAAATGACGATAAAATTGCTGTTTTAAACTTGCAAAAACATAGAAAAACGCTGTTTTCAACTATTCAAACTGACAAATTCATGTTTCTTTCGTGTGAAAGGGCGATATATGAGAAATGACGATAAAATTGCTGTTTTAAAACATGAAAAAACATAGAAAAACGCTGTTTTTAACTATTCAAACTGATAAATTCATGTTTCTTTCTTGTGAAACGGCGATTTATGAGAAATGACGATAAAATTGCTGTTTTAAACTTGCAAAAACATAGAAAAACGCTGTTTTTAACTATTCAAACTGTTAAATTCATGTTTCTTTCGTGTGAAACGGCGATTTATGAGAAATGACGATAAAATTGCTGTTTTAAACATGAAAAAACATAGAAAAACGCTGTTTTTAACTATTCAAACTGATAAATTCAGGTTTCTTTCGTGTGAAACGGCGATTTATGAGAAATGACGATAAAATTGCTGTTTTAAACTTGCAAAAACATAGAAAAACGCTGTTTTTAACTATTCAAACTGACAAATTCATGTTTCTTTCGTGTGAAACGGCGTTTTATGAGAAATGACGATAAAATTTCTGTTTTAAACTTGGAAAAACATAGAAAAACGCTGTTTTGAACTATTCAAACTGACAAATTCATGTTTCTTTCGTGTGAAACGGCGATTTATGAGAAATGACGATAAAATTGCTGTTTTAAACTTGCAAAAACATAGAAAAACACTGTTTTGAACTATTCAAACTGACAAATTCATGTTTCTTTCGTGTGAAAGGGCGATTTATGAGAAATGACGATAAAATTGCTGTTTTAAACTTGCAAAAACATAGATAAACGCTGTTTTAACTATTCAAACTGACAAATTCATGTTTCTTTCGTGTGAAACGGCGATTTATGAGAAATGACGATAAAATTGCTGTTTTAAACTTGCAAAACCATAGAAAAACGCTGTTTTGAACTATTCAAACTGACAAATTCATGTTTCTTTCGTGTGAAACGGCGATTTATGAGAAATGACGATAAAATTGCTGTTTTAAACTTGCAAAAACATAGAAAAACGCTGTTTTCAACTATTCAAACTGACAAATTCATGTTTCTTTCGTGTGAAACGGCGATATATGAGAAATGACGATAAAATTGCTGTTTTAAACATGAAAAAACATAGAAAAACGCTGTTTTTAACTATTCAAACTGATAAATTCATGTTTCTTTCTTGTGAAACGGCGATTTATGAGAAATGACGATAAAATTGCTGTTTTAAACTTGCAAAAACATAGAAAAACGCTGTTTTTAACTATTCAAACTGATAAATTCATGTTTCTTTCGTGTGAAACGGCGATTTATGAGAAATGACGATAAAATTGCTGTTTTAAACATGAAAAAACATAGAAAAAACGCTGTTTTTAACTATTCAAACTGACAAATTCATGTTTCTTTCGTGTGAAACGGCGATTTATGAGAAATGACGATAAAATTGCTGTTTTAATACTTGCAAAAACATAGAAAAACGCTGTTTTGAACTATTCAAACTGACAAATTCATGTTTCTTCCGTGTGAAACGGCGATTTATGAGAAATGACGATAAAATTGCTGTTTTAAACTTGCAAAAACATAGATAAACGCTGTTTTTAACTATTCAATCTGATAAATTCAGTTTTCTTTCGTTCGAAACGGTGGATTTTTGTGAAATCACTATAAAACTGCTGTTTTAAACTTGCAAAAACATAGAAAAAACGCTGTTTTGAACTATTCAAACTGATAAATTCATGTTTCTTCCGTGTGAAACGGCGATTTATGAGAAATGACGATAAAATTGCTGTTTTAAACTTGCAAAAACATAGAAAAACGCTGTTTTCAACTATTCAAACTGACAAATTCATGTTTCTTTCGTGTGAAACGGCGATTTATGAGAAATGACGATAAAATTGCTGTTTTAAACTTGCAAAAACATAGAAAAACGCTGTTTTCAACTATTCAAACTGACAAATTCATGTTTCTTTCGTGTGAAACAGCGATATATGAGAAATGACGATAAAATTGCTGTTTTAAACATGAAAAAACATAGAAAAACGCTGTTTTTAACTATTCAAACTGATAAATTCATGTTTCTTTCTTGTGAAACGGCGATTTATGAGAAATGACGATAAAATTGCTGTTTTAAAACTTGCAAAAACATAGAAAAAACGCTGTTTTTAACTATTCAAACTGATAAATTCATGTTTCTTTCGTGTGAAACGGCGATTTATGAGAAATGACGATAAAATTGCTGTTTTAAACATGAAAAAACATAGAAAAACGCTGTTTTTAACTATTCAAACTGATAAATTCAGGTTTCTTTCGTGTGAAACGGCGATTTATGAGAAATGACGATAAAATTGCTGTTTTAAACTTGCAAAAACATAGAAAAACGCTGTTTTCAACTATTCAAACTGACAAATTCATGTTTCTTTCGTGTGAAACGGCGATTTATGAGAAATGACGATAAAATTGCTGTTTTAAACATGAAAAAACATAGAAAAAACGCTGTTTTGAACTATTCAAACTGACAAATTCATGTTTCTTTCGTGTGAAACGGCGATTTATGAGAAATGACGATAAAATTGCTGTTTTAAACTTGCAAAAACATAGAAAAAACGCTGTTTTCAACTATTCAAACTGACAAATTCATGTTTCTTTCGTGGTGAAACGGCGATTTATGAGAAATGACGATAAAATTGCTGTTTTAAACTTGCAAAAACATAGATAAACGCTGTTTTTAACTATTCAATCTGATAAATTCAGTTTTCTTTCGTTCGAAACGGTGGATATTTGTGAAATCACAATAAAACTGCTGTTTTAAACTTGCAAAAACAGAGAAAAACGCTGTTTTGAACTATTCAAACTGATAAATTCATGTTTCTTTCGTGTGAAACGGCGATTTATGAGAAATGACGATAAAATTGCTGTTTTAAACTTGCAAAAACATAGAAAAACGCTGTTTTTAACTATTCAAACTGACAAATTCATGTTTCTTTCGTGTGAAACGGCGATTTATGAGAAATGACGATAAAATTGCTGTTTTAAACTTGCAAAAACATAGAAAAACGCTGTTTTGAACTATTCAAACTGACAAATTCATGTTTCTTTCGTGTGAAACGGCGATTTATGAGAATGACGATAAAATTGCTGTTTTAAACTTGCAAAAACATAGAAAAACGCTGTTTTCAACTATTCAAACTGACAAATTCATGTTTCTTTCGTGTGAAACGGCGATATATGAGAAATGACGATAAAATTGCTGTTTTAAACATAAAAAAACATAGAAAAACGCTGTTTTTAACTATTCAAACTGATAAATTCATGTTTCTTTCTTGTGAAACGGCGATTTATGAGAAATGACGATAAAATTGCTGTTTTAAACTTGCAAAAACATAGAAAAACGCTGTTTTTAACTATTCAAACTGATAAATTCATGTTTCTTTCGTGTGAAACGGCGATTTATGAGAAATGACGATAAAATTGCTGTTTTAAACATGAAAAAACATAGAAAAACGCTGTTTTTAACTACTCAAACTGATAAATTCAGGTTTCTTTCGTGTGAAACGGCGATTTATAAGAAATGACGATAAAATTGCTGTTTTAAACTTGCAAAAACATAGAAAAACGCTGTTTTCAACTATTCAAACTGACAAATTCATGTTTCTTTCGTGTGAAACGGCGATTTATGAGAAATGACGATAAAATTGCTGTTTTAAACATGAAAAAACATAAAAAAAACGCTGTTTTGAACTATTCAAACTAACAAATTCATGTTTCTTTCGTGTGAAACGGCGATTTATGAGAAATGACGATAAAATTGCTGTTTTAAACTTTGCAAAAACATAGATAAACGCTGTTTTTAACTATTCAATTTGATAAATTCAGTTTTCTTTCGTTCGAAACGGTGGATTTTTGTGCAATCACGATAAAACTGCTGTTTTAAACTTGCAAAAACATAGAAAAACGCTGTTTTGAACTATTCAAACTGATAAATTCATGTTTCTTTCGTGTGAAACGGCGATTTATGAGAAATGACGATAAAATTGCTGTTTTAAACTGGCAAATACATAGAAAAACGATGTTTTTAACTATTCAAACTGACAAATTCATGTTTCTTTCGTGTGAAACGGCGATTTATGAGAAATGACGATAAAATTGCTGTTTTAAACTTGCAAAAACATAGAAAAAACGCTGTTTTCAACTATTCAAACTGACAAATTCATGTTTCTTTCGTGTGAAACGGCGATATATGAGAAATGACGATAAAATTGCTGTTTTAAACATGAAAAAACATAGAAAAACGCTGTTTTTAACTATTCAAACTGATAAATTCATGTTTCTTTCTTGTGAAAACGGCGATTTATGAGAAATGACGATAAAATTGCTGTTTTAAACTTGCAAAAACATAGAAAAACGCTGTTTTTAACTATTCAAACTGATAAATTCATGTTTCTTTCGTGTGAAACGGCGATTTATGAGAAATGACGATAAAATTGCTGTTTTAAACTTGCAAAAACATAGATAAACGCTGTTTTTAACTATTCAATCTAATAAATTCAGTTTTCTTTCTTTCGAAACGGTGGATTTTTGTGAAATCACGATAAAACTGCTGTTTTAAACTTGCAAAAACATAGAAAAACGCTGTTTTGAACTATTCAAACTGACAAATTCATGTTTCTTTCGTGTGAAACGGCGATTTATGAGAAATGACGATAAAATTGCTGTTTTAAACATGAAAAAACATAGAAAAACGCTGTTTTTAACTATTCAAACTGATAAATTCATGTTTCTTTCGTGTGAAACGGCGATTTATGAGAAATGACGATAAAATTGCTGTTTTAAACTTGCAAAAACATAGAAAAACGCTGTTTTGAACTATTCAAACTGACAAATTCATGTTTCTTTCGTGTGAAACGGCGATTTATGAGAAATGACGATAAAATTGCTGTTTTAAACTTGCAAAAACATAGAAAAACGCTGTTTTTAACTATTCAAACTGATAAATTCATGTTTTTTTCGTGTGAAACGGCGATTTATGAGAAATGACGATAAAATTGCTGTTTTAAACATGAAAAAACATAGAAAAACGCTGTTTTTAACTATTCAAACTGATAAATTCATGTTTCTTTCGTGTGAAACTGCGATTTATGAGAAATGACGATAAAATTGCTGTTTTAAACTTGCAAAAACATAGAAAAACGCTGTTTTGAACTATTCAAACTGACAAATTCATGTTTCTTTCGTGTGAAACGGCGATTTATGAAAAATGACGATAAAATTGCTGTTTTAAACTTGCAAAAACATAGATAAACGCTGTTTTTAACTATTCAATCTGATAAATTCAGTTTTCTTTCGTTCGAAACGGTGGATTTTTGTGAAATCACGATAAAACTGCTGTTTTAAACTTGCAAAAACATAGAAAAACGCTGTTTTGAACTATTCAAACTGATAAATTCATGTTTCTTTCGTGTGAAACGGCGATTTATGAGAAATGACGATAAAATTGCTGTTTTAAACTTGCAAAAACATAGAAAAACGCTGTTTTTAACTATTTAAACTGACAAATTCATGTTTCTTTCGTGTTAAACGGCGATTTATGAGAAATGACGATAAAATTGCTGTTTTAAACTTGCAAAAACATAGAAAAACGCTGTTTTGAACTATTCAAACTGACAAATTCATGTTTCTTTCGTGTGAAACGGCGATTTATGAGAAATGACGATAAAATTGCTGTTTTAAACTTGCAAAAACATAGAAAAAACGCTGTTTTCAACTATTCAAACTGACAAATTCATGTTTCTTTCGTGTGAAACGGCGATATATGAGAAATGACGATAAAATTGCTGTTTTAAACATGAAAAAACATAGAAAAACGCTGTTTTTAACTATTCAAACTGATAAATTCATGTTTCTTTCTTGTGAAACGGCGATTTATGAGAAATGACGATAAAATTGCTGTTTTAAACTTGCAAAAACATAGAAAAACGCTGTTTTTAACTATTCAAACTGATAAATTCATGTTTCTTTCGTGTGAAACGGCGATTTATGAGAAATGACGATAAAATTGCTGTTTTAAACATGAAAAAACATAGAAAAACGCTGTTTTTTAACTATTCAAACTGATAAATTCAGGTTTCTTTCGTGTGAAACGGCGATTTATGAGAAATGACGATAAAATTGCTGTTTTAAACTTGCAAAAACATAGAAAAACGCTGTTTTTAACTATTCAAACTGACAAATTCATGTTTCTTTCGTGTGAAACGGCGTTTTATGAGAAATGACGATAAAATTGCTGTTTTAAACTTGCAAAAACATAGAAAAACGCTGTTTTGAACTATTCAAACTCACAAATTCATGTTTCTTTCGTGTGAAACGGCGATTTATGAGAAATGACGATAAAATTGCTGTTTTAAACTTGCAAAAACATAGAAAACGCTGTTTTCAACT